>UNPT01000231.1:0-79735 GCA_900536445.1 Hymenoscyphus occultus
ATTTTCATGCGCCTCCTCTCGGTAGTATTGCAAATAGAGGCTGGTAGGAATCGAAAGATGCATTTCATGAATGCCAAAAGCCTCGTTCATTTAGCAGATAGTCACCTTGCAATACCCTCTGAAGCAATCCCCCCCGCAGCACCAGAAAACAAATCCTTCACCGTCCTCATCATCCCACCCTCAACCTCAACATCCTTCACAACATCCGCCATATCTACTATCTTTTCTTCTCCTTTTGCTCTGTTAACCCGCTATCCCTATCTCTTGACGTCTCGTGTGAACCGTGGGAGGCTCAATTGGCGATTTGAACGGGAATCCAACTCAAGTTGAGAGTTGGAGGTTGTCTTGATATGCGTGATATGCGTGGTGTATGTACCCCGCGATACGGTACAGTGTGTTCCTTATCAGCGCAATTAAGGTCCAAACAGACAGGTCAGTCGGCCTTTGCAAGCCCAAGCCCAAGCTCAAGCTTTTCCTTCCGCAAAGATCCAACACGAACAAAAGGAATTGGCGAAAAGAAAGATGAAGCTGTGAAGAAAGAAGAGCGTGATGTCAAGCGATAGACTTTGCAGCTTTGCCCTAACTACCTTGAGCTAGGTATGGAGAAGCTCCAGAAAAATAATGTGTCGCCGCGGGTGGTGCAGGTGGTTTGTGGTTGGACAATGACAGGGATGTACGATGATGTGCTTGGCTGGCTTATCTACTCCGGCCTAGCAATTGAAACCTGACGGCTTTATCTTTTATTTGTTTACGATATTTGCCTTGAGCTTGAGGCATCATAGGTACTTAGGATCAAATACTCATACTCGTAGGTAGTGAGATACAGTAGTCACAGTAACATTAGATTCCTACCCCAAAAATACTGTACATACCATATAAAAACCACCCACCCACCGCACTAAGAACCCCGAAATCCCCAGCTCCCCCCAAAGAGATATTAATATAAACATTGGAAAAATTTTCTTTTTGACTTTCATTACAATCGGATCTATGGTACCTTTCATCTCCCTCCCTCCCTCTCTCGCCATATCTCCATCTACCTCCCTCGTCCCCTTCTCAATACTCCTGATTTCCTTCCCACCAACTCAGCAGCAAAAAAGATTTTAATATATCACCTCTTCACCCCGTTTTCTTTCCATTCAGAAAAATCAACCAACCCACCCTCTCACGTGTCCAAGAAACGAGGCAAAGAAATAGTGCGAAAAAAAGAAAAGGGTAAAGGTTATCCACCTAAAATACAAATGTCGACTTCAAGATATCGAAGAAAGAGGCCACCTAAGACCCAGCTTCCCTTGTCATGAAAAAGACGAGACAAGCATAAAGAAGAATCGTTCTCCTGATCGAGAGAATTCTATGGGAAAGGGCGAGCGGTAGCAGCGTGAGGTTTTGGGGTATTCGATATGACCGAGGAAATGGTTCGCGTCGTGGAAAAGGAGATTCGATAGGAGGACGAGGGATTTGATGGGATATCGGGTATTTGGGCGGAGGTAAGAGAGGTCAATCGAAAAGAGGTTGAATCGGGTTTGACGGTATATGTGGATGGAGAAATAAGAAAAAGTCTGAAAGGACAGGACGGCTTGCGAAATAGTGTGTTGATTGTGTATCGTAGATTTTTCTTATGATGCCAAATGTGAAAATGACCTTCATATTCAAGAGCACGTCTTCTTGTGCCCTCGCCTACTTCACATCTATACACAAAAACACCAATATGGTCTTGATAAAAACACAAGATGGAGACCTAAAGCAAACCAAAATGCACCCAGGAAAACCGTAAACGCCATGACAGAAGAGATGCTAAATGACATGGGGAAACTCGTTGTCGTATAGTCGCTTATCTAGGCATTGGTTACCTGTAGATGGTGGTCAGCTTCCAATTCGTATACTTCCTTCCATTACACATCTCTACATACCTTGAGAATCCTCCTGGAGTAATCTTGGTTGTCGGCAATGCTACCATCACTCATTCTTCTCTGGGCCATAACTGATGGGTCCAATCGAGTATCGTTGAATGATGAAGCACCACCACTGCTGGTTGGTGGTTTTCCTCCTCCAGCAATGAAACTGCTAACAGCAGCATTGCGTCGGTATTCCTCTTCGACCTCACGTCTGTTCTTGTTGCGGATAAATAAGAATGCACCTCCAGCGATCGCAGAAAGAGCCACTATTCCCACGACCACACCCGCAGCGATACCTGCTTTACTTGGTCCTCCTGAGCTCTTGACGGGTGCAGATGAGGTCGCGACTGCGTTGGAGGTGGTACCAGGAGCAGCTGTTACGAGAATTGTCTCTCCAGGGACTGTGACTACCGACGGAGGAGCGGATGAGGTTGTCGATGGTGGAGCGGATGAGGAGCTGCCGCCGCTGGCTGTTTCGGTTTCAACCTTTGCAACTCTTCCACTAGTATACACGGTGAAATATTTGTCTCCACCACCTTGATGATTGTTAGCTAATAACCCGATATCTAACGGACAGAATACCTACAAGTCTTCTCTCCAAAACCAGCACATGGGGTATCACAGAGTGCGTCGTCCACCTTTAGACTCGCTGGTGGATACTTGGCACCACACCAACAGTCGGAACCTTTCGTCGTGGCCATGGCATTATATCCAGCTGGAGCGCAGGCTGTTTGACATAATCCTTCCGTTTGATACATGGCGGTGTTGTTGAAGGTGTAGGCGCTCAAATCGGAGTAGCATCCTTGGGATTTGGGTTCCAACAATGCTGTGACCGATGATGCCGCCATGAGCAGGCTAGCTGCGACAATCATGGTAGGCGACCTCATGTTGGTTGATTAGATGGCCGTGGCCTCGAAGATGGTGGAAGGTCAGTCGATTAGGGTTGATGAAAAGAAGCCCGACTCGATGTGTATCGCGTCGTGCTGTAAAGGGTATGTGTTGTCGAAATGAAAATGGGTTGTTCTAGAAGTTTACGGAGAACTCAAGAACCAAGTGAATGGTCTCGGGTTGGTGTTGATGGAAGTTGGAAGTTTGGAAAGAAGCGAGAGGGAGAGAAGCGATCGACGGAATCGTTGGAGGCTGGACTTTGGACGAGATGGGTCGTTGTCGGCGATGCTTGTTTCGAGATTTTCTGGCCCTGCTATGTTACCCACTCCTGAAATAGATGGCCGTTCGTGTCGTGAATGGACTGAACGGGTGAGCGATAGGGAGTATGTTGAGGGAGAGAGCTGGGCGGCGGTGACGGTGACGGTGACGGTGATTGGGATGGTGGTTGAAGAAAAGTAGTAGGAGAAAGGGAGGCCGTAACGAGTGTGCCTGTACAAGAAATGATTGTGGAGGTTCAGATTTGACAGAGACAGAAGACCTTGACGACCTGACAGAGCAAAGTGGATGGACTGGAGGGGACTGGAGACAGGACTGGAGACTGGAGGCTACGGAGGACTGAAGGAAGGGGAGGGAAGAGTAAGGACCGTGACCGTGACCTTGAGAGAGGAGACGCTGCCCTTTCTCTTGATTTGGCAGCGGAAGAACTGCGAGTGGAGAAGGACGAGGCCTCTGAAGGGATGTGAGGGTGAAAGCCCCTGTCCATTCTGTGCCTGCCTGTGCCTGCCCCTGTTGCGAGCAATTTCGTTCGTAGGGGCTAGGCCGGATCCGTCCACTCAGATAATCAGCGCCGGGCTCATTGCTCCTGCCACACCTCTGGCTTCAGGGCATTCACGCCTTCACGCCTTCACGCCTTCACTTCCCCGACGCTCTTCCTCTGCCTATCAGCCTTCTCCACCAGAGGTGCTGCCAGGTGCTGCCAGGTGCTGCCTTTGATCCTGGGCAGCGGCTTAGCCGACCTTGAATTAAGTCACATTAAAGCACTCGCACTCGCACTCATTCTTAGTCTAAGAGCCTCAGCCTGAAAGTAGTCTGTCTCCAACCACAGCGAAGTCGTGCACTGAAAGTCTTCTGTGCTTAGATTCATTTCTTAGACTTAGAATCATTGCTCACAATCAACCTTCTGAATCATTGCTCACAATCAACCTTCTGAATAATTGCCCAGAATCATCGCCCAGGCAAAGTCTGGGGCCTAGCTAGGTCGGTAGATTACCGACTACTCCCTACTTGCGCACTCCCACTCGCATCTCGGTACTCGTAGCACTGAGGATTTCGTACTGCTCCTCCGTACCTGTTGGACCAGTGACCACAGTAGTACTACTAGCAGTAGTAGGAGGTGGCAGGCGTCGGGTACTGAGACTGAGACTGAGTACCGACTCTACCGAGCTGAATGGCCTGAAGAAACAAGACAATTCAACCACGATGGCCCTGGGACTCCCCAACTCCAAATATACTTGGAAGCACTTGGAGTCTTGTCCCTAATATAAACCCCACAGCCGACCAACCCGAGGACCAACCGTGGTCTGGAAATTGACGACGATGAAGCACTAAAGTGGATTGACGGATTGACTGATTGACTCTGGACCATTATTATTGACTCCAGTGACTCCAAGCTTGACGCAAGACAACCCCATGTTGTTGGCGTCCAGGGGCGTCACTATCCGTCATTCAAGTCACTCTATCACCCACCTGCTCCTGCACCTGCTCCTCATGAAAAATTATCCACACTTTATGATTTATCCAAGCTTACTCGCTTGCACAGCATTAGCCGCATTAGCAAGTCATAGTCCCCGCTGCCATCCCATTTTAGTCCACGGGCACTTTTAGTCAGGGGCACGTTTGACAGGTTTTCCTAATCCGGATTAGGATGAGCAACCCATCGAACCATTCCTAGGCGAGAACGAATGGAGCACCACGCAGCTGCTGGGAGGACTCCTGTTCCCCCATGGGCCACAACTTCCAAAAACTTTAAGACTCCTCAAGACGCAAAGAAGGATTGTTGCCACGACGACTTTCCGCATCGAGATGACGGTATGAAAACGTCACTCACCATTCAGAGACTCGGGCACCCAAAAATGACCGATGGGCACCTGCGCAAGTACCGCTTCACGAGACTTGCAGCACTGTGCACGCCCGAGTCGCTCTCGTGGTGAGACAGGCATCACCCTCACCCTCACCCTCATCCTCATCCGTGAACTACGAACTATACGATGATTTTCCAAACCGCCGGAAATCTCTTCAATATGATGCTCTCACCCTCGCCTCGCGTAAGAAGGACCACCCATCCTTCCACAACCTTTTTAGACCTGATACGCTCTACTGGTACCGTTGTTTCCAATGGGCTACAGTAGAAACAGCCATTGTGTGCTGCGTGTTGTTTCGAACCACATGCTTAAATCCTCCGCGGGCTACAGAAAGAGGGTCAAATGCGGAACCAGGAGGGCACTTTGTAGTAGATTAGGCAAATTCCACTCGTCCTTCGGGACTAGGTAGCTCAGTGGTCAAGAATAGACACTCTACCTACAATCTATTATCTGCTACCTCCGCACACCTGCGTCTCAGTTCTACAAACACCCCCATTCCCATCACGAGGATGACATTATTGTAAACATCCTCTGGAGTGCCGGAAACCAAAGTTGGTTGGTCGGTTGGTTGGTTGGTGATAGTTTGTCAGTCGTCACACACCAAGCCCGCCCTCTACAACCGGCAGGCCCGGTTAAATCCCTTCTAGCGTTGTACACATGCAGTACCAGTTGCGCCATCTGCAGCCTCACTGTACTGCTCAAATCCTATACGAGATCCTATTTTGTGCGCTTATTTCCTAAAGTGGGAATCTTTTACACCCTTCTGACATACAGTATCTTACAATACACGTCGAATATTTCGCAGCCAATCATAAGTATCGACAAGATTTCTCAACTAGGTAATTAAATATAAGTAGGTACTCGTACCCTCCATCAAACAAGTAGCGAGTAGCGAGAAGTAGTACGACGCCTTTTCATTTTTCCGTCTTTGACACGGATACCCATGGTTTTCACAATCACAATTCACAAACCATAAAGAGAGAATCAAGAAAATGATTAGAAACCCAACTCAAAAGAAAAAAATTACAAAGCTTACTTTACACTCAATTACTTCGTACACCATCACGTGTGAAACCTAACCTAACTCCCTCTATCGCTCGCTCTCTCTAATTAACTAATTTAGTTACACTTCCTCTCGCTCTTAGAGTTTAATAGGTAATCTACTTTCCAAATTCCCTCTAATTTTCCTTACCTAGATCTCCCACTCTTACTTACTTATGAAGTATCTGTGTTTTGTGTTTGTGTTTGTGTGCTTATGAAAGTCTCTCTTATTACTTCTACAGTAGATAGCGAAAGAAAAGGAAAGAGGGATGTGAGTATAGAAGTGGGAAGGTAAAAGTAAAGTGGGAGCGGAGCGAGGATTGTAATCAGTTTTCAGCAAAGCAGTTAGTTCACATACCGATCGTCTCTCGTCCTGATATCGACTTGTCACTTCTAATACCAATCAATACTCCCCATTCCCATCCCCATCTAGACGTCTGGTGTGTGTTATCGCACACAGATCCCTCCATTTCTGATAAAATACCTTCGAGAATGACACTTTCTTGCTATCGCGATTCGCTAGATACTATACCATCTCCCTACAATACTATGTCACATCACAGCATTTTACATACAATACCATAGCATACCCTCTAATAATCTAATCTTGAAAAATCACTCTTGATTACTTACCTCCCATCCTAAAATCGATAAGATACACAACACAACACTAACGCCCACCTCTCTCCTTGTCCTCGTCCTCCGCATACATACCTCGTCCGCAGAGATCCTGCGCTACAGTAACTTCGAGGAGATAAATAGATAACTTCCGAACCTCCGTACGAGTACCGCACGTGATACTAGATGTCTAGATATCTACAGACTATTCCTATTCCTATTCCTATTCCCACACTACTTTCCAGATGGAAGGACCACAAATCAGGTACTGTGTATTTCTCTAACTAGATACGGTTTTTTTCTTCTTCTTTTTTGTTGCTATACGTTGGCTGAAAGGGGTCCTATTGCTGGCTTTTATAATGTACTGTACTTGAGTGGAAGGGTGGGAGATGTGGAGGGGGAGGGAGAGGGAGGGGAGGTTATAGCGATTTTGGGATTTTGGGATTTCGTCGATGGCGATGGCGATGATATGGAGGGAGGGATATAGAGGAGAGGCGAGGGGAGGAGGGTAAGAGGTGTAGACGAGTGAGATGGTGTGGAGTATGGATGAATTATAGTGAGGAGAAGACTAAGTACGTGTGTAGGGTAGGGTTTGGTCGTGGGGTTTGTGGGGGGTGATGAGGCGGTTGTATTAGGTATGTAAATTGGATTGGATGGTGCTTGAATTAAGCTAGGTTGGGGAGGGGTTTTGGGACGGGAAGGAGATTTATTAGGAGGTAGGGTTCTTTTTATATACTAAGGTGGGGGGATTGGAGGGTTGATAGAGTAGAGATATTTTGTTATTACTAATAATAGTATATTGAATGATTAGGTAGGTATAGTGAAATAGTAGTTTGAGTATGAGATCTTATCGTATCTTTAGCCTGGATTACAAGGACTACAGTGATTGAACGAGAGTAGACCTATTTTATTAAATATATATAGAATCTTATAACCCTACTCGACTATAAGCTATAAATTAAAATATATTATGTAATACCTTATTTCTTTATAATTACTTCGGTACTCACGCTAGTAGAATTTCTGAGTTATAAGTTATACCACCTTAATTTTAAAAAGGAACCTGTTAATTTACTTCTATTGTACCTTATATTTCTAACTCGTAACTCGTAAAGGTTACAGCTTTTTTTCTTTATTTATTTATTTATTTCTTTCATCGAAACAAACGCGAAGATATCGGAATTCAATGACCTACTACTGTACCTAACTTAGTACTCTCGAACTTTGAGATTGAATGGGGATGGGGTTCTTGTGAGAGGTGGGAGATGTTTATTCTCTTACTTGGGAAATACATAGGGCCTTCGATTTAAGGGTGTTTCATCATGTTCGTGGACCGAAGAAGAAGAGAGGGTTGTAGGAGTTAGATGGATATTAGATGTGTATTTTTTGTTTGGATTGGGTTGGGTTGTATGGGGATGGTTGAAAGGTCATATGGGGGAAGGGTCGTGTAAGTTAGACGCTAGACGTTCCCCTCTCAAATTTTTGTTGGGTTTATTGTAAATGGCATTCAAGTCACGTGAGAGTGATCTTTTATATATCTAGTAGATGATCAGGATTGAATTCAGCTAGCATTTACGAGTTGATGCGATACAAACGTAAGGTTTGTAGTCAAAGTAAGTAAGGTAAGTAAGGTAACGTAAGCCAAAATTAAGCGAGGTCTAACATTAATTGGACCCGACACCCCTCATGCTTCCAAGCCACGCACAGCTTTTTTTCTTCTTCTAAACTAGTCCCTGATTACCGACGGGCGGTACTTAGATAGATCAGGTTGGGGTTTATCTTGTTGGGGAGTTAGAAGCGCGCTGTCATTCGATCTAACACCTTAGTTCTCGCGCCAAAACTCGACGGCTCGCTTAGGTATGGAATGGGACGAACATGGAATTTGGCCTTGAGTCTTAAAACGTGGATCATACCTTGGGATGATGGCGAGCGCGTGCGGGTATATTGTGGCGTCGATGTGCGGATTCTTCGGGTGTGGGATGCTGAATTTTTGGTTCGGGTTTTCTTATATGGTAGGTATAGTACATCTTACTAGATATAAGGATCCTTGTACAGGAGGGAGGAAACTATTCGGTTGATGTACTTGTAGCGGGTCTCTGTAACATGGAAAGATGGTATACTGGAAGTTTTAGAGTAATGGATTTGGTTCTATCTCATCCATCACAGTGCACTAACCGAGAGAAACCCAAAGAACTATTTACCTCGCAAAGTTCGCGTAATCAAAACATCTCTTCCAGTGGAATAAGATAAGATGGGATAGGTGGATAAGGCTAGCTCCTTCTACCCTAAAAAACTGGCTTACCTGAAATGAGGACTCGAATCTTCTCTTTCGAAGCCGGTTTGATTAGGTGGATTCTGGCCACGTCTAACTCCAAGTATCCCTTTCCTCTTTTCAACCGGACTTGGGTAGCGTAACGTAGCTTCCAATAGGGAACTAAGAAAACCCACTCGATCTATTCTCAAGAATAAATTCTTCTTTCAAATCACCTAAACACCTCCCCTCCCCTCCTTTTAACCTCCCTCGCTCAGAATCACTCTAATCTTACAACTTCTCATCCCATCCCATCTCCAAATTCCAACGACACAAAACTCCTTCACACACCATCCACAACCCCAAAAAATGCCTACCAACCACCACCCACCCCCTCCCCCACCACACCCCTTCGCCTCCAACCTCACCACCAACGACCCCGCCGAAGTCCTCGCACTCAAGAAGGAGCTCCAAACATTCACCCAGATCACCGACACCCTACGGGCGCTTATCCAGGAGGAGCGGCACTTCCCCATCTCCTGGCAGCGGATGAACCTCACCGAGGCGCTGGAGAACACGATGGGAAGGTGGCTGGAGATGCGGAGGCATTTGAGGGAGGTCGCCGAGTTTGCGAGGGGGGGTAGGAAGCCGATGGTGGAGGGAGAGGGAAAGGGAGGAGAGGGAGCAGAGGGAGGAGAAAAAATGAATAGAGAGGGAAAGGTGGTTAAAGGGATTGTGGATGAGATTATCGAGGAGATTAGGACGCTGAATGGGGATGTGGATATGAATAAGAATACCTCTTCCCCCATCAATCTCACGGAGGCGAGTGCAGGTATAAACACCTCACCATCAATGCCTCTTATTCCACGTGGTATAAACGACGTACGTCCTCCTCCTTCCCCCCTCCATCTATCCATCCATCCAAACTAACCCATCCATCCAGCCAACCATCTCAACCATCCCAACAATCCCACCAACCCCATCCTCCCCCCTAACACTCGGACTCGTCCTCAGCATCTCCCTCCTCCTCACCATCGTGGTCTTCGCATACAAACTCTACCGCTGGCACAAGTACGGGAAGCGCTCGCTGCGCACGCGGATGGAGGAGATGGAGTTGCGCGAGATGGTTGTGGGGAAGGCGTATGGGGGACGGTATAAGAATCGGAGTCAGGTGACGAGGTATAGGGATGAGGTTGAGGAGGAGGAGGTGGTGGCTTGATTTGAGGGGTTGGAGGTGTTATGTAATTGGAGGTGGTACAAGTATGTCTAGACTGGTGTGGTAGATGGGATATGAGATTTTGGTCGGTGGTTTGGGTGGGATTAGAAGGTGGGATGGAGGGGATAAGAGAGGTGGAGTTTGTAATCGGGTTAGGTTTTTTGTTTTTGTTATAATAGTAATTTTAATTCAGTGTTAAACACGCATTATATTATCCTAGACTTTAGGAATATATAATTCATATACCTCTTACTATATATTAAAAATAAACCCTATACTTAGTCCCGAAACTTAATATATACTAGGAAAGTCTACTTTCACTTCTATACTTATTCTATCTACTGTTTAGATAGAGCTACTTATATCTAGATACTCTCGTAGACTTATAGCTCGCTTAGTTTCTCTTAAACTCTATAAAGACTTAACCTTTAATCTAACCCTTAATTTCTAGGATATCTTTTACCAAATCCCTATCTTTCTTTCCTAGTACAAGTATATATAAACTTATCCTAGCACCACTTCCACTCCCACTCACCAAAATGGTTACCTCTAAGGGGACGAGGGCAATCTAATCTACCTATAAAAGAAAATTAAATGTTTGTTTACACAAGGACTTTTGATTACGACTTAGGGTTAGTGGGACTTTTGCTTCTACTTCTACTTACTTCTTCTTACTTAACTTATACCTATTTTTTGAGAAAGAAAGAAATCTCACCATATATTAAGCTTAATCCACCCTTCCCTATATGCAAGGGAAACATAAACGCAAATACCACGCATAAAATAAAATTAGTAAGATAACACGAATTCACATCACACTCAAATCAGATCACGCACATCACGCACTCCATCCATCAATCAATCAATCAATCGTTAGATCAAACTCAAACTCAAAGTGTAGGTATGTAAAATAACCATTCATTCAATTCACATTCACATTCACATTCAAAATATCCACCAAAAGAACCCCCCAAAAAAGCACAAAAGAAAAAAGGAGCCACTCCACGCCATCCAAACCCACACCCCGTACCTACACCCAGAACCCAAATCCCAATCAAACCCAAAGGACCGTAAAAAGAACCGTACAAAAGATTAAAACAAGAGACAAGAAGGAAAAAGGTGTGTCCACGTAATGTAGAGTTGTAGGTACTACATACACAAGGTATCAAAAAGAGATCTGACACTCCAATTCTCCCTTCCCCTTTCATTCAGTTTGCACAAAGTCCGCTCCGCATACACCAACCTCCCTATCCTGTGAATCCATACCTAAGAAAGAACTCCTGTCCTATCGTCAAGGACTATGAAAAGCCAGCGAGCAAGCAAGTAGGTAAACCACCACCCATACTTTCTCTCTTTCTCTTTCTTTGTGTGTGATTTTGTAAAAGCGGGAACGGGAAAAAGAAGAACAATGAAAGGGGCGAGGAAAGATACTGTAGCCAGTTGAAGAAGCAAAAGATCAAACCCGCCATCCTACTTCTTCTCCTCGAAATAGAATTTGCCCAATCCAGCCGAGTCAGGACTACCAAGCGGGGCCTTCTTATTACCCTCGCTCTCATCAAGTCGATCCTTCATGATTCTCTCCGCAGTCTCGACACCACCCGCGCCTCTAGCCATGACACCGCGAGCAGCAGTATCATTAGCATCATCCGAAATGCCATCCAACATCCTCGCCTCTCTTCGTTCTCTCTCCACACTCGCACTAGTCACACCACTATTTTCCCTCTGCAACTGCATCGCGAGCGCACTTCGTCCAGCCGCCGGACTAGCCGCCAAATCACGACGATTATACGTCGGTCCACTGACCGTCGAGCCAGCACCCTCGCCAAATCCAACAAGCGAGGTGTTATCACTCATCCCATCCGCATCATCCATATCCTCATCCATCGCACCGGTGGAGAAGCGATCATTCTCATTCTCCGCCTCAAGGTCGCGGAAATTCGAGCCACCAGCTACACCATCAACTCCATCAACACTCATCCTCTCATCCGCATCACCATCACCATCTCCACTCGCCTTCCCACTCCCACTCGCCCACGTCGTTGTCCGACCACCGAGGCTACCCGTCGCGCTCGCGGAACCAACCGTGCTAATCTTCGTCGTGTAAACCGGGTTGCCTGCTTGATCAAAGTATCCCGGGATCGCAGCAGCGCCAGCAGATTGATTTGTGCCCGACGGTCGCGCGGTAGAAACCCGCTCGAGACCTGCAAGTCGCGAGATACGGTCTGCGCGCTCGGCTTCGAGAGTGTTGGTTGAGGGGGTGTGATGGTGACCTGGTCCCGTGTGAGGGAATCCGGAGCCGCGATGGCCGTCTTTGATGGCGATTGTGCTGAGGGCGGAGATGGAGGTAGTTGTTGAGTTTGGGGTTCCTCTGTTCACGTATTGCATTAGTTCAGTCCTTTTCTTCTTCTTCTTCTCCTTCGCTCGTTTGTAAAGGGAAAGACGTACGGAGCTTCAGTAGGGGTCTCTGGATTGGAAGGTGGCTCGGGAAGGTTGATGAGAGTAGGTGTTGCTGTCATGATTGCTAATGTATTTGAATGTCTTGTCGTTTGAGAAGTTAAACTTTGTTGGTGTTTCCTTCGGAGATGTGTTGTGTGGTTGTCGTCCGTTTGTACCAAGTATGCAAGAAAACTTTAACTACCCAGATCGCTGACGAGGTAGAAGTGCTTCAGTAGCTAGGTCTCTAACTCGGTAGCTTGATCCGATCGAGGGGTCGTCCCTCGTAAGGCTGTGAATGTGAATGTGAATGTGAGTGTTTCAAATGCCACACTCTCTCCTCAATGCCACTCGACACGAGATATTAGTCCGTTCGTAAGTATCGGGAGAAATACAGGAGCTGTGTAACTGATTCAGGTAGCTGTTCAAAATGTCGGATTCATGCTTCGTCTGCTTTGTTACAGCTAGGCCTAGGGTTCTCCCTAAAACTTGCAATGACGTACGGAGTACGTAGCGCGCCAAGATGCCAAGACCACACTAACTCCAAAGCCACGTGAAATTCCCCCACATTTCCTGCACTGGGAGTCTGGGCTGGCTCGCTAGGTAGCTCACGAGCCTCACTAAGTAGGTGTACTCGAGTACCAACAAAATAAATATGGAGAGAACTTCATTGATAATTGATTGAGGTGCAGAGGTTGGGATATAAATCAATAGAGAAAAGGATCAATACAATGCAATCTTTGTTTAAAGAGAAAACTATTCCTTGAGAATATGCTACCAAGAAACTGGAAACTGGAGACATCACCTGCAGGTTGGATCCCTAAAAGGAGAGCATTCGCTGATATTTGCCTAAAAAGGAACTGCCCAGAGTCCCTGCATATGTATATATTGCCACGAATACTAATACAAATAACTGTACCAGTGAATACTTCCACAATAACCCAATCCCCCTTTATAGACTAGCCTCAACCCTATGCTGCAATATCCTCCTAGCCTCAAAATTACTTAATCGCTCCAAACGCAACTTCTTCAACATTCTCTCCGCTCCCTCTGCATCGGAGAAAATCTCCTGATAAGCGTCCTTCAATGATATTTGTCCCTCTTCTGCATCGACTGGTAAGCTCAACAACGCAGCGCCTTCCTTTAATTTTTCCATGCCTAGAACGGAGGCCGATCTTGACGTGGAATCAATGCAGGATTGCACAACACTTTGAATGGCAAGGATATCTTGCACGAAGCGTGCTGATCCGAGACTGGAGAAATCTTGTTTAACGAGAACTTCTTGAAAAAGGAGATCTTGGAGGTAGTCAAACGAGGAGCGACATATTCGACGGAAGGGTGGATAGGACAAGGTTTTGTAGAGGAAGGTCATGTTTTCTTTGAGTACCTGGAGAAGTATTAGTACACAAATCGGGATATCCAAGGACTTATCGCAACTTACTCGAAGAGGCTGGTCTAGTTCTGGTGTAATTGCAAGAACTGAGGGAGCTGCAAGTTTGGGGTTAGAATTGTCTGGAGTGAGAAAGGTGGGTAACGACTTACTTGGAGCTGAGTCGGCGCCAACGGTCGTCCATTGAGGTTTACTAAAGTACTGTCGGAAGGATGTTTGGAAAGAATACTTGACAGCCTCAATAAGAAGCGATTCGGATTTCTTTTGGAGTCGTTCAAAATTATTGATGGTGACATCAAAAACAGATCCTTCCTCTTCGGAACCAACAGCATTTGAGGTGCAGTCCTTGACTTCACCATAAGTCATTTCTCCGACGAGATTGGCGTCAACTTCTGTGACCTTGGCTCTATTCTGCAATTGATCCCAGAGATCGACAAAAAACTATGAACATTAGTATGTGCTGCTATGAAGTTCGGGGACTAGCGACTTACTTCATCGTTGCTCCACTCCTTGAGCATTGCCGTGACAAAATCTGCACTGCCATACACTTTACACAGACTTTCTAGGCCCCCAACCCCTTCAAGCTTGGCTTGTTCTTCCCGGGAGATGCCATGTAACGTACGACCAACAGTGGTAGTGGCCGACATGTAAGCCTCCAGGGAGTCGTTCAGAAGTCCATAATACTGGTCAAGAATTTCCGCTTGTATGTCAATAAGAAATTTAACCTTATGAGAGAATCTCCGAAGAGGCTGATATTGATAAGTCACAGTCTGAAGAAGATCCATAACCTTGGTCGATCCATGCGTATGCTTCGTCTTGCCAGGACTGCTACTATCAAAATCAATCTGACCATTGTCCGGAGATCTGATGATTTCACGATAACGAGTAAGGGCGAATTCTTTCTCGGCAGATAACCAAGGATTGAACCATTGGGACAATACATCCCATGTCAACCCTTTCCATCCTAGCTCAGGATTACCGGCATCATAATTGAACCTTGTTCTGAGAGCCTCATCGAATTTCATCAGCTGAGGAATAAAGCGACTGAGTAATTGGGGATCGTTGATTATGTCAGTCAAAAGTAGGTCGATCTTTTCTTTCATGACGGGTAATAGAGCAGTAATGAAAGCAGCGACTGGGTCCACATATAAGCTGTTTCCTGCCAAGATACTGCCACGGAAATGAGCAGCAAGTATTGGTGACAGAGTTTCTCTAAGATATTCTTGCCATTTTGCAATAGTTCCTATGAACCACTCAAAAAAGAATTCTCCAAGCTGAAGGATGTTAGTGAGAACTGTATAGAAGTAAGGGCAGACTAACTCTGTGGGTGGCATTTGTAGGTTTGTCACTGAAAAAATGATACTTGAACTGTAGTCGAAAGTTCTTGGCTAGGACGCTCATGGGCAGAAGTATCAGGGGTTCTCTTGCTGTCAAAATTTCAGGAGCTTGTAAATCCAACAGCTTTTCAAAACAGTCACTCCATTCTCTCGTCGGGGCGCGTTGAATATCAGGCCATTCTGCCTTTTTGAGAATCGCTTCAAATTCATCTGTCATGATTTTTTGCATTTCAGCCCAAAGTCCTTCCACTGCCTTCTGAACATATCCCACAAGATGTACAGCCGCGCCTTCTGCTTCTTCCTGGAGTTGAATGAGCGATATGGAAAGCTCTTTCAATTGTACGTATGATTTCAAGGCTTCTTTGGGCTCGGCAGGTAGATGGCTTCGTGCATCATTTATCAAATCGTCCACATCCTTCAATAACTGCACGTATGCTGCTGCCAGTTCCACTCTTCGGAGCTTCTCCATAGGACCCTTTAACAATTTCGTAGCTTCTTCAGGGCTATCCGAATTCGTTACTATCTTTAATCGCTTCTGAACACTCTTTTGCTGTATCTTGAATTGCTTTGTTTGCTCTAGCATTTTCGAAGTATAATCTGCGGAGGCTTGCTTGGAAGCATCGAGCTTGGATCTGGCATCTTGAAGCTATGGAAAGTTAGTATTGCCATACTACTCCAATAGTAGAGAGAAAATGCGAACTTGTTCCTGCAGATGTTTTGTCTGTTGTTCCACCTTGACCAGGAGCTCAGGAAGACTGGCAAAATCTGCTCTAGTCTGAATCTTGTCGTTGAGGTAATCGTCCAGCCTGACAGACATCTCCACGTTGGGTACATCATCTTCGGGATCCACGAGGACAGCAACTGGGCCGCGATATGGAGAGCTCACTCGGATAGGAGTGGCACCACCCAATGTAGCCATTATGCGATGATGCGAGGGTAGGAGCGCGCGTCCGCAAGAGCAAAGTGGCTTGAGATAGTTGTGGTTGTAACTGTAGATGGTGGGGTTATGGGTGAGTGCAGCTGCGTAGCTCTCGAGCTCTTAAAATGTGTCCGTCCCCATTGTTTCCCCTTCTGCAGGGTTCATCAGCCACATCCAGAACGCGACTTCCAGATGGCATCGATGACGTCTTGAGCTTCACCAAAACATTTGAATCCAACTTTAACACCAAAATCCCAGACAGCGAGATATTTCAATGTTCTTTCTGGTTTGACAGAACCTCAATTCACGTAACCTAGAATGCCGCTCAATACGAACACTATTCTGCGACGAGGGGTAACAGTATTCGGACAAGCAATACTTGCGAGCTGAGGAAGCTTTCGATCACCATGGCAAGCCCGGCAAAGAAGCGCAAGCTCAACAATGGCTCTAAAATCACTCCCAAACCATCTCGGAATCTAGATTTCTTCTTTGGGAAGAAGAGAGAAGATGCGCCTTCAAGACCGGCCACGGATACTGACACTGCGCAGGCCTCGAATGGCCCCAGTAACTCCAACGATTCTTATGCCTTGACAGACGAACAGCTAGCACGAAAATTGCAAGCAGAATGGAATGATGAGGATAGTAGCGGCGGCGCAGAAGAACCTGTCGAGTCCGCGGTTGCCAATGAGAAAAGAGACGATTCGACCGAGCTGGTCAAAGAGAATGGGTCCCCCATCAATACCGTGTCTGAGGAACCTTCAAATGAAATGGACGCTTCCAATGAGAAGACTGCCGAGACCATGGATGCAGTTCCTTCATTGCCATCTCTGGCCTCAAAAGTTGGGAATACACTCTCATTGCAGTCGGCCGGTACTGCCGAAGATACTGTATCTTCCAACATACCCTTTGACGAAATTCCCTTGACTTTCGACCCCTCAAAATACGTGCCAGATCTGCAAGGGCATTGGGCTGCAGAAGGTGGTAATGCATCGTATGCACTGCTTACAAGATGTTTCGTGTTAGTAAACAGCACACAGTCACGTATCAAGATAGTAGATACTCTTGTCAACATGCTCCGAGTAATCATTGAAGGAGATCCCAGCAGTCTCTTACCCGCGGTCTGGTTAGCCACGAATAGCATCTCGCCTCCCTACATATCGCTCGAACTTGGACTTGGCGGTTCAGCTATCTCGAAAGCCTTGAAAAATGTGTGTGGCCTAGATAATAAATCATTGAAAACACTATACGACAAGCATGGTGATGCTGGTGATGTTGCATTTGAAGCAAAGAAGAAGCAGAGTTTTACTCTTCGAAAACCCAAACCTCTCACCATAAAGGCTGTCTATCAATCGCTAGTAAAAATTGCAAACACTCAAGGCACAGGCAGTGCACAAGCTAAGCAGAGGATTGTTGATCGCCTCTTGCAAGATGCTAGAGGAGCCGAAGAAAGTCGATATATCGTCCGGACCTTGTGCCAGCATGTCAGTGACTGCATTTCTCTCCTATGCGTTTGAAACTTGAGGCTAACAAGTAAAACAGCTACGAATTGGTGCTGTCAAAACTACTATGCTCATCGCATTATCCCGTGCTTTCCTCCTATCCAAGCCCCCTGGTGCCGAGTTTCCTCTCAAGTCTCAAAGTGAGCTCGCAGGCCTGAAGAAAGAGGCTTTAGCAGAAGTCTGGGCTAAACCGGAAGAAATTGTAAAAGAATGCTTTGCAAAAAGACCAAATTACAACGACCTCGTCCCTGCGCTTCTGGAAATTGGCGTTTGCGATGAGCTTCTTATCCGATGTGGTCTGGCTCTCCATGTTCCCTTACGTCCCATGTTGGGCAGTATTACTCGAGATTTATCCGAAATGCTCACCAAGCTGCAAGACCGAGAGTTCAGCTGCGAGTATAAATACGATGGTCAACGTGCTCAAGTACACTGCGACAAAGATGGAAAAGTCTCCATCTTCTCTCGACATCTTGAGCTCATGACGGACAAATATCCAGATCTAGTAGCACTCATTCCCAAGATTCGAGGAGATGGCGTATCAAGTTTCATCTTAGAAGGGGAAGTCGTTGCTGTGGACCAAGAAACAGGCGATCTGAAAACGTTCCAAACACTTGCCAATCGCGCTCGCAAAGATGTAGCTATTGGTAGTGTCAAAGTGGAGGTCTGTCTCTTCTCCTTTGACTTGATGTATTTGAATGGCGAGTCGCTACTCAATCGGCCATTCCGCGAGAGAAGAGAACTACTCAGAAGCCTATTCATCGAGGTCCCCAAAAGATTTACTTGGGTAAAAAGCATCGACGCCACATTCCAAGACTCTGAAACAGTCCTCGAGTTCTTCAAAAGTGCCATCGACATTAAATGCGAAGGCATCATGGTCAAAATCCTCGACAACTTACCTAACCTCAAGCCACCCGATTCAGCACCACCAAGCGAACCAACCACCCCTTCCAAAAACAAAAAGAAGGGAGCCACCACCGAGAAAAAGACCAGGAGGAAAGCACTCCTAGCAACCTATGAACCAGACAAACGTCTCGACTCCTGGCTCAAAGTAAAAAAAGACTACTCCACCACCTCCGACACTCTGGACCTCATCCCCATCGCAGCCTGGCACGGCCAAGGCCGCAAAGCCGCCTTCTGGTCACCCATCCTCCTCGCCGTCCGCAACGAGGAAACCGGCTCGCTAGAAGCGGTCTGTAAATGCATCTCGGGCTTCACAGACACCTTCTACAAAGCCAACAAGGAGTTCTACTCCCCAGGCGGTGTCCACACACTCGAGCGCAAACCGGGGTATGTTGAGTATGAGGGCGGTCACCCTGATGCGTGGTTTGAACCGCAGGAGGTGTGGGAGATGGCTTTTGCGGATATTACGATCAGTCCGGTGTACACTGCGGCGATTGGGTTGGTGAGGGAGGAGAAGGGCTTGAGTCTGAGGTTTCCGAGATTTTTGAGGAAGAGGGATGATAAGAGTGTGGAGGAGGCGAGTACGAGTGAGTTCCTGGCGGGTCTTTGGAGGAAGCAGGAGGAGAGGGTTGTGGTTGGTGGTGGTGCGGCTGGGAAGGTTGAGGATGAGGAGGAGGGGGGTGAGTGATGAGCTGGGATAGGGAGTTGGATTGTATGTATAAGTATACTCTCTTTCTGGGGAGGTGGTGTGTAATATGTACTGTAGCTATTTGAGCTTTGATGGTTCCTCTACAATTCCGATTTCTTCTATCATGTTATAGTATATCCCCTTGAGTAGATTCCATTTAATCTACCTACTCAACTAGAAGGACATTCCTTATGAAATCAAGTCTCAAAATGTTCGTGGGTATAGAGTACGAATGATTTCTGCCTAATTTTTGAAATTTGCCATATCACTGGTATTGTCGCTAAACTCCGTACTTTACCTCACTGGTCTCTACAATAATCTTAGAACTAAGTTCAATGGAATTCCCAAAAGGTTCGTGGGGATACGAATATCCTTCAAGTAATCATCAAATTTGCCGAATATCGTAAGGATTGTCGTCGCTTAACTCTCTGACCCACTAAGCGAATCTCTTCCCTCACTTTCCGACATTTACGACATTTATGACCACTCCATTCGCAAATCTAGATGGCTCCCTTGCTAATTATAATACTCCAGCACGGGACATATCCCAGACGTTGATTAGGTGTACAAGCTAGGTAAGACATTTCGCGCTCGTTCTTTAAAGTAGTACGAAATATGAGTGTTTTCTAGTATATTACTTTGTAAGGTACTTTGGGAATAAAAGGGTTCGTTTAATAGGTTCTAGAATCGTGAAATTTTCTTACTACCTGTGGTTACTCTAGAGAATGGGCTGTGTGTGTTCGATAGAAAAATGGTATTTTTGTAATTGTTCGAATGGCTTGCTTATAGCTTAGTAAATCTAAAGTTTATATGTAGGTTTCTTGTTCATGATTTGGGCTACTATGTTAAGAAATTGGGCAGATTAACTAGCTTAAACGATGGTAGAAATTATCTAATAGAGAACTCGTTTTGAGTGGGAAGTCATTTTTGGGGTTTGACCATTTGATACTGGCTGAGTAAAGAAGAGATGGATAGTGATCTCTCGTAGCATTCTTTTGTCTTTCCATAACCCATTGATTTGAGAATTTTCATGGAAGTTGATAGGTTTGTGTTGTAAACTCCTGTAAAATGATATAGATAAGTGGTTTATCTTACAACCTATCAATTACGAAACAGCTCCTTCATGGCACCCTGATCAATGACTTTCAGAAATACATTTGCATTTCCTGTAGATCGGCTAAGTGGACGTAATCTTGTAAGAGTACCGTTTGGCGTCCAATGCATCCATCAATCCCCTCGCACTGCCCAACAATTCATGAAGTACGCAAACAGTCTTCTGTAACATATTCTCATACAACCCAAAACCAGAGACCAATACAGCACCCACTACCACTCCCATAGCTCCATCCTCCCTTCCTCCCTTCCTCCTCTTCTCAACAAGAAAACCACAAAGACTCTCGTCCATCCCCCAATTCTCCGCAACATTGAGGAAAAAACATGAGTCTCAACCCCCAATTCATGTCCCGGGATTCCTAGGATCCTAAGGTGGAGGAGGGAAAGGGGGTAAATCACACGGGGGGACCTCATTGTTGCAGTCTTCACGCGCTATCTTGGGTGCTGCATCGAGGGAGTGCGGGGTTGTGAGTGCGGAAGTTGCGGAGATAGTTGCTAGTGTGAGGAGAAAGATGATCTTCATGGTTGTGGTTTTAGAGGTTGGTTTTTTTAAGAGGCGGTTATGGCAGCTGGTTTTGTGGATTTGAGAGGTTGGGTTGCTTAAGTTGATTGGGGTGGAGAGAGCTGGAATAGCTGAGGAGGAGCTTATATACCACAGATTGCATAGGTAAGGACGTGACAAAAATGGGGAACCGTCGGCGTTCGTCTTGTGCAAGTTTTACTTTTCGCTAAGGAGAATCGATGAATCACGTTAGCGTCATCTGCAGAGGAGTGAGAAACTTTGACGTTGCTTTACTCGAGCACGGTCAGTTTATGCAGAAAACAGAGTGTCGAAATCGTCCTGATTGGGCAAGCCCAATATTAATGATACTTACAGTAGTTTCTTCATACTCTAATACTTTACGCTTTCGTCCACATATAGACGCTTTTAGTATTCTTCTTGATCCCTACAATATTGCTCCACTAAATCGCTGTGATACCTTGATAGATTGACTCCGAGGAGTATGCTAGTGGGGGAGGATTAGGGAGTAGCAAAGGTTCGCAAGACTACTTACTATTTGAGTCAACCAGAGAATAGATTTCTACGAGTCCTAGGGTAGAAATTTCTACCTACAAGGAGCTATTCCTTAGTCTAATCTTCTACCCATGAGCAGAAGGACTTCGAGCCACTTAGAGCGGATAAACAGCGCTTATTTCTACACACTCTCGTACTTGGTACTATCTATAAAACGTCCACGTGTGTCTTCAAGCAGAACCTGCCTAACATCTAGCAAATAAAACCACCCCTTCTTTCATGCATGTAATACTATAACTTTATAACATTAACATTTCCTGGGTACGTGTTCAAGTATTAAACAATTTACTCAATAGAATCCTCACAATTCCAGGACAAAGAACGTAATACAGTCATACTAACATATACCCCTTCTTCCCTCTTCCCTCTCCCCCATTTTCAAAACGTGGACCACAAGAATACACAGTACCACCCTGTTATCCCCTAGCAACAGTCGTAAAATCCAACGCACAAGCACCTCAAGCATTCTCCCCACCAGCTCCAACCACCTTCCAACCCTTCGCCACCACTTCTCCTCTCTTTCGCATCCTCTTTCACTCGCATTCCTTTCATCCTCCCCTCTTCCCCTGGCTCTTGAAAGGGTGCCGCATACGGTTCCCCCAAAGGTCTAAGGTCTAAACGTAGACGGACCCCGTAAAGAGTCGGGAACTACTTATTGCCCTCCTCACCACTCTTTAGGGACCACCTGGCTTGGGTTTGTGCGATGCTGGGATCTCATTATATGGATTCTGACCTGGGGGAGTGGAGGGGAATCCTGAGACGGTCGAAATGAGGGTTAAGGTGAGTAGGAGGGCTTGGAATCTCATGATTTCGATGGGTATTTAATTTGGTTGATTGATTGCTTGTTTATAGGGGCGGATAAGATCGATGGAGGTTAGGTATGTGAAGTTGGATGTTTGAGGAGGAGAAAAGGAAGAACGGGGAGGCAAGTCTACTATATACCCACCATACCGATTTAGACGAGCGCTCAATTCAAGACTAGGTAACTTTCCTCAAAAACCGGCCAAAAACCGCCACTCGAAGACTTAAAGCTCAGAAAGTCACGTACTAAGAAACGCAGGCATCTACCGTGTACAGGAAACAAGTAGGGCGATTTTGTTGTCTATTCGCATTTTCATGTTGTACCACTTACTACGTAATGTAAAGGGGGTGGACAGTTAAAGCTGGACACTGTCGCTGATCATAGTACTGTACGTCTTGGCGCCGCCTTTTAGCTAAACCAGCGAATCAAAGACTCATATCTGGGCGATATAGACTTTTTTCACATATGATCTACGTGATAGTGTCTAGCATTGACTGTCCACGCCCATTATATAACTTGTGGACAGACTTTGTTCACGGGATTTCAGTATCGATTTGTTGGTAAATAAGGTACTCGTATGGACTTTATATCGAAACGCAAATAACATAATACTAGTACAGGCTTATAACTTAAATATTCCACAATATAGTTTCCACTAGCGATTATAATGAGGCTAGTATAAATAGCCTTACAGGGACTGCTATATAGAACTTGATTTGAATACGCATTACCAGTAGTTTATAAGAGAACTTATAATCTGAGCATAGTATATAAGGCGTACGCACGCCTTTCAAACTACAAATTGTCTTTACAGATTACACTTAGTACAGTCGTTGAACGGCTTTTGTCCGCGTCTTATAATAGCACGAACTTAGCTACCAACTTATCGAAAGATATTAGCGACAAAACCCAATGAATATTAATAGCCAAACAAGTTTCCAAAAAGGACCTATTACCCTCAAATCTAACCTACTATAAGATAGTTGGGCGAAACTCTAGATACACCTAGGTCAAAATAACATATTATTCTAAAATCCTCATACGACTAAACTTATTATATATGAGCCATTTAGGATAATCCAAATTAATATGTCTTTACTCGTCTAAGTGATCTAGGACAATTGAGTTGATTGTTTTAGGAATTTTAATATAGGAGGTGCATTTAGAGTTTCGCCCAACTGTTTTACTCTTCCATCCCTTTCCGTTCATCCCGCTCATCCCAATCATCCAATCTCACCCGTTTCATCTCATCCACCTAATTCCAATCCATACTTACCAGCATAACTTACCAACTCCGGGGTAAGAGAACATGTGGGTACAAGAGTGTCATTTGTCTTCCCAACCAGGCTAGCCAATCCCGAAGGACACACTCGGTTGGTATTTAGACTACAAAGTACTTTGTAAGTCCAAATTTGACCACCCCATTGGGTACGCTACCGAATGACGCACAATCCACGAATCTTCCCCAGAAGGTCCTTGATACATTTCATCTCGTACATTGCACATCATGAATTCCATCATCCCCAAACACTGAAAACTGAAAACCGGACCCAACACACGAGTAGTCACCAACACCATATAGCCCACCTCGTCCCTCGGCCCCTCCTCCCATACCCAAGAAGAACCCCCCGAGTCAACTTCCACCCCTCTGCCCAAGAACGTAACAAAACCCTATCGCTTCCCATTTGAAGGAGGAAGACGAAGCGACTTGGGAGGCGGCGGACAACTCTTGATTAAACAGTCGTCGCTACCGTCGTTCCTCTTCCCTACTGGTCGCTCGTGAACTGGGCGAGGGTCGTATACCACTCTCGGGAGACGTTGATAGGGAGAGAGTGCCGAGACAGCCGATGCGAGCGTCACGGTAAGGATGAGAGTAAGTAATTTCATGACTTCGATAGGTATTTGATTTGGTTGTTTGTAAGAGGCTCGATATTTGAAGTGGGGGGTTGTTTTTTTTGAAGAAGAAAGGAAGAGAAAGGAAGAGAAAGGAAGAGGGGACGTCTTTTCATATATACTGCACAGCACGATTCGGGGTTTTCTTCGGACCTTGTGACTCGCATTTATACTCGGAATGTTCAATGTAAAGTAAAATTTAAACTCTTCATGGCATGTTTGTCTCGGTATGCGCACCTTGTACAGTATGCACACCCATGGTGGCAGCACCATAAACCAAGGATCTACACTCCCAGTGTCAGCTTGACTCATAACGTTTATAAGGAACGTTTGGCCCGCACGTGGATTGAAAAGCAAGTACCACTCCGAATGTATCAATCTGGCGTATTCAGAAGTGTACCATATATATATTATCCCCTAAAGGTCGTATATGTACGTCTGGGTTTTTAGATTCGCGATTTCCTATTTGAGTGAGCGGTTAGACCGGTCGTAGTAAAGCTTAGGCGAGCTATAAGGTGTAATCCGACTTGCTCCGTACTAATTAAGTAGTACTATCGTTGAGGGCCAAGACCCAAAAGTAGATACCTTAAACTTAAACCAGATATAGAAGTACGAGTATACACGACCTTTAGCTAGGGGACATATACGCTAAACCAGCTTTCAGGGTACGAACTCCGTAAACTCGCTTATTTAACTAAACGTTAGTACTAGAGAGCATATAAGTTAGTAAAGAGTAAACTAGTATTTAGAAAGCTAAGAACGCTATAGAATGTACACTTCTTAAGAATAACTTATACTTACATGTTATTAAGTTAGATAGAAAGTAATATTACTTAAGAATAAGGGACTAATTATAAGGGTAAGCGTAAGTAAGGGTAAGAAATACTAGACTTAAATACCTCTAAAATCTGCTAGAAGAAATCTATAAGGTAAAAAGTAGATTATTTTACTTTCTTTATTAACCTTTTAGTATAACTATTGCAGTTGTACAAGGCTTTCGAATAATATGATTGTAACTTTGGCATGTACAGAGGAAGACCATATACCTTACCAAAGTAAATGTCGCGGAGTCACCAACCTACGATGTCAGGTTGTTTGCTCTCACTATCAATATTCATCTCAACCACACATCGCATCTTCATCAAACATTTTCTTACGACCCAATGAATCTGACTGGCGTCCCAAAAGTAGGATGACTGAGATGGAAATTGGAGATTTTGGCATCCTTTTGAATCAGATTGGGATGTGTTCCTAAAACAGGGCCAGCGCAGAATGATACCCTCATTTATAGATTTCTCATATATAAATCAGAGATATTTCTCGCTTTCCTTAGTCTCCAACCCCCCCCAAACTCCTCATCCCAAACAAAAATCACCCAAAAATGTCTTCCTCTACGCCCACCAACAACATCACCATGCACGAATGCTGGGTAAGCACCTCGCCATCCTTCTTACTAATCAACCTAACCTTGAGACAAGCAACAAAATAAGTTCGCCTGGGAACTTATAGAAATGGTCTTCTCCTACTACACCTCCCACCTCCTAGACCACGCAGAGAAAATCGTAAGCGAGAAAGATACACTAATCGGCGTTCGAGTACACCTTGACCCCCAAGACCCGCTAACCATGAGCTTCAACGCCTGTGTGGCAACCCGCGAACGCTTCTTAAGTACTTTGTTCAAAGCAGCTAGTAGGAGAGAAGATATCCCAGAGGTGGAGTTTCAGATGGTGTCTTTGTTTGATGCACCTCCCAAACGATGCCTCACATTTTTGGATAAAGATGCGGATGCTGTGGTGCCACAGGATTCCTCTGATAGTGGTCTTGAAGATTTACCATTTGGTACTGTTGGTATGACTTGGTGGGATGTGGTAGTATTTGTGGGGGCTGAAATAAAGGGGGAAGTGAAAGGAAGCGAGAGGGGATAGTGAACGTCTTGGAAGAGAGTTGATGAGGTGTTTGTTTGATATTAAGTCAATTATCGTTGAGTTATCTTGTTCATTTCATTTCAGTATACATAACGTACGCCCTTCTGTCCAAATCGCCCAACTTCCTAGCAAACCTCCATTTTCAATTCACATAAAACCCATCCTCCTTACTCCCCTTCTTCTCTCCATCCTTCCCGTCATCCTTCCCAAACACCGTCCCCTCAAACGTAGGTACATCAAAAGTGCCCTCAGGATCAACACCCTTCTCCAGAACAAACTTCTTCACCCTCGACACCTCGCCTCTAATCTCCCCCAGCAACGTCGTAACCACAACAGCCACCTTTTCGTTCCCCTTCGCCCCCTCTTCCAACGCCTTCTCCATAACATCATACCGACTAACCCCATTACGAAGCAACATATCAAACGGCGTAGTCGTACTCCCCTCCTCCTTATAACACCCCACACTCACCCTCTCCAAATTCGGCCGTCCAAACAGCAAACCACGCAACTCATTAGCATACCCATGGTAATTAAAGATAATCGGTTTATCAGCCGTAAACAGCGCCGAGAAGGCCTCAGTACTAAGCGCATGAGGATGTTGCGTTGCAGACTCCAGGATCATGAGGTCCGTTACGTTGATCACTCGTACGCGGAGGGCGGGACACCTTTTACGTAGGATGGAAGCAGCGGCTACGACTTCGAAGGTGAGTTCTGAGCCGATGCCTACGAGGACGACGTCGGGTGAGAGACCTGAGTCGGTGGATGCGAATTTCCAGATGGAGGCGCCGGCTTGGCAGTGTTTTTCTGCTTCGTCGACGGAGAGGAAGACGGGTTGGGGTTGTTTAGAGCCGACCATTAGGTTGACGTAGTTTTTGGATTGAAGACAGTGGGAGATAGTTGAGAGGAAGGTGTTCTGTGGATATTTGTTAGCTCATCGTGGGTTTTCACACGTCAGACACGATTAGACTTACTGCATCAGGAGGTAGATAAACCCTCGCAGCACTCGGCTTCAAGTTCAACACTGCTCCAATGAAAGAAGGGTTCTGATGCGAAAAACCATTGTGCTCTTGTCGTGTCCAAGTACTGGTCTCCAAATAGTTGATACTGCTTAAGTCCGTTCTCCAAGTCGTCTCTCTTGCCATCTTATTGAATTTGCAGTATTGCACCATCATAGTATGGATGATTCCCAAGAAACTCTCATACGAAGGGAAGATACCGGTACGTCCAGTAAGTGTATAACCTTGAAGAAATCCTTGACAGGTATGCTCGGAGAGGATCTCAATAACCCGTCCACCTCGTGCGTTTGAGAATTCATCCCATTGGAAATCTCGACCAGTGTGGTTCAAAACCGCATCTAGCTTGTTCGACACCAACTCATCTGGAGAGAAGATACGAAGTGACTTAGGGTTGTCGACTAGAGTTTGGTCGATGAGGTTGGCGATTGCTTTCATACACGATTCTTCACTTCCTTTATCCACGCCAAATTTCTTCCAGTCCGGGACCTTCAATGGCTCGTGATTCTTATAAGTCTCTCCAACTTGTCCGAGTTTCTTTTCGTTGTCCACGGGAATGACACTATTGATTGAATCGGTGGGGGCGCCATCTTCAGTAAACAATTCCTTCGGATTGTAGGACAGAAGCCACTTCTGAAGATCTGCAAGCTGACTATCGCTAGTCTTTGCAGCCATGAGAGGGACTTGATGAGAGTGGAAAGAGCCCTCAACAAATTCTCCATCTACTTTCTTTGGTCCACTCCAGCCTTTTGGGGTCCTCATAATGATAACTGGCCAGCGAGGTTTCATGATAGGCTTTCCAGATCTGGCAGCCTTTTGTATTTTATGGATCTCATCAAGAGCCCATTGAAAGCTGGTCGCAAGATCACGATCCTACTAAATATTAGCCACCATTTCCTTTCGAGTTCAATTTCTTAACTTACGATATCCTCAAGATCCTCCACGAACCTGCACTGATATCCATAACCAGTAAATAAAGAAACCAGCTCCTTATTATCCATACATCCATAAATCGTTCTCTCCGAAATCTTGAATCCATTTACATGAACAATCGGAATAACAGCTCCAGATTCCGCAGGATCGATGTATTTCGCAGCATGCCAGGCAGTAGCAGTAGGTCCACTCTCCGCCTCTCCATCTCCTACAATACAACCGACAATCAGATCCGGCTTATCCATTACAGCACCAAAAGACACGGAAAGCGCATAACCCAACTCGCCGCCTTCGTGTATAGAGCCTGGAGTTTCGGCATTGATATGACTGGGAAAGCCTTTAGGTGTGCTGAACCCAGTTATGAGGTTATGTAGACCTTGCTTATTTCGAGAGTATTGAGGGTAGAATCGTTCGAGGCTTCCTTCTAACCAAAGGGAAGCTAGGATAGCTGGTGCTCCATGGCCTGGTCCAACGACATATATGGTGTTGAGGTTGTTTTTGCGAGTAAGGTAGTTAAGGTGTGCATATACAAGCGTAAGACCGGGACATGTTCCCCAATGACCTAGTAATCTACATTTATCAGCTAATGGAGAGGCAGAAAAGGAAAAAGAAGATGACAAACCGAGGTTTAATATCGTCGAATTGGAGATCTCTTTCTACCAGAGCATTATCGCTCAGGAATATCATAGCTATGTACTTTAGCAAACAATTGTCCTAGATGGGGAGTGGTGTCATAACTCACCAGCTGCAATGTAATTGCTCGCTCTGCGAAACTCTTCGAGTGCTTTGAGATCAGCATCGTTAATATCGAGCTTATCTAGCTTAACCGACAGATCCAGTACGGATTCGGGGATACGAGAAGCCAAAGGCTGTGGGTTGGCTCTGTCAAGTTCTTCTCCCGGCATGCTGATTAATTGTAGGACAAATTATCGACGGAAAGAGAGGAGATTCAGTGTACTTTCTGAAGAGAAGAGGAGCGATAATCAAGAAGAAAGAGGTAGGATTATAGAGTAGCTAAATTGTTCAGGAAATTGCAATAAATCTATGGATAGAGGGGTAATCGGTATCTTGTTCCTGAGCCAATTAATAATTCAGACCATTCACCCTTTCCAAGAGACGTCACTCCAAACGGGAATTACGGTCATATGAAACCGAAAATCCACATGGCAGCTTGCCACATGGTAGACATGGCGTTCAAGACGCAGAAGAAAGCAGGCAAACAGGTGGGGGCTATCGATCAACATCGACGTCATACACACTTAAGGCTGAATATGTCAGTAAGCTCTTGGTAAATTCTCTCAGTCTTCTGAGTATCCTTATACTCCTCATAAAGCTCTTGAACGTGTGATCTGTTAGTTATCGTGATTGCGCCATGGAAACTCATAGTTTTAACTCATATGGGGAGTTTTCAGAGTGGTCTGATGAAAACAGACGTTGAAAAATAGTGAAGTTTGTACCCCTGCATTGGTCCCGTACCCCACTTTTCTAATTGCGATAGGTTTAGCGACTCGCTTATGATAAGGAGGTGGTCTGATAGAACGTCCAACAACGTCATACCACGAGAAACTGCAGGGGGCATATCGGGAATCTCCCGTTAAGATGGGTTGATATTGAAATGCAAATAACAAGACGAATTGACTTTTCATAGAAATAAGGAAAGTACCTAACTCGACTTGAGATCACTAAATTTAATATCCTACAAACTTTCCATGCACCATGTCCAAAACAATCCTCTCCATAAACGCCGGAAGTTCCTCCGTCAAAATCTCCATCTACACAACAACCCTCTCTCAAACCCCCCAAGAAGCCGCCGAAATCCAACTCGACAACCTAACCTCACCCCCCGTCCAACTAAAATACACGCGAGGCAACACCTCAATCGCTAAAGGCCAAAAAATCGAGGATCAAAAAATCACCACGCAAAATGAGGCTTTTCAATACATGTTAAACGTCCTCATCGACGACAAGGACCTGCCCCAAATCAGCAAGAAAGAAGATATCGCCATAGCCTGTCACAGAGTAGTCCACGGCGGCGACTATGACACACCGAAAATCATAAACGAGGAGACGTATCGTCATATCGAGGAACTCACAGATCTCGCACCTTTACACAATGCCGCCGCGTTGGAAATCGTAAAATTTTGTATCAAGGAACTGAAGAGTACGAAGAATGTAGCGGTTTTCGATTCGCAGTTCCATCAGACCATTCCGGAGCATATTAGGACGTATCCGATCAACCAGAAGATCGCGAAGGCGAATAAATTGAGGAAGTATGGGTTTCATGGGATTAGTTATTCGTTTATTACGCGAAGTGTGGCGGAGTTTTTGGGGAAGGAGGAGGGGGAGACGAGTTTGATTGTTTTGCATCTGGGGAGTGGTGCTAGTGCTTGTGCGGTTAAGGGGGGAAAGAGTTGGGATACTAGTATGGGACTGACTCCTTTGGCTGGTCTTCCTGGTGCTACGAGGAGTGGAAGTGTGGATCCTAGGTAAGAACTATCATCTCGCATCTCGATTTACATACTGAAACTGATTTTTGAATAGTCTGGTATTTCACTATGCTTCAGACGTTGGGAAACTTGCTCCAGGCTCTACCAAAGATCTCCATATCTCCCAAGCAGAACAAATCCTCAACAAAGAAAGTGGATGGAAAGCACTCACGGGAACGACGAACTTTGGAGAAATAGCTTCATCATCTGACCCAGAGAAGAAACTTGCCTTTGACATTTTCGTTGATCGAATCTGTAGTTACATTGGAAGTTACTATGTGACCCTCCACGGAAAAATGGATGCTTTGGTATTTGCAGGAGGAATTGGAGAGAAGAGCGATTTGTTGAGGAGGAGAGTGACGGAAGAGTGCGAATGCTTGGGCTTCGTTATCGATGAAAAGAAGAATGGTAAGAAGATAGAAGAGCTCGTACAAGACGTTGGCAAGGAAGGAGCGAAGCATAGGACGTTGGTTTGTCAGACCAATGAGCAGTTTGAGATGGCAAGATATTGTGCTATGGATGAGAAGCTTTTCAATTGAAAATCCTCCAAAAAGAAGGAAAAACTTATTGATAATTTAACAAGTTCATCATTACTCAAGCATTCGCCTTCTGAGGATAATAAAAGGCGCCATCAATAGTCGTTGTCCAATTCTAGCTTCATATGGCAAGTGAAGCGGTTATAGTAACCAGTCTATTAATTTTCTAATTCCGAGAAAACCATTTATTTACCATTGAATGAAAGAATACCGAAAGCGATGGTGGTAAACCATCCCCCCTTTTTTCTCTCGGCTGTGCAAGGATCGCAGTAAATAATGCAGAAGACCGGTTCAATCTTGAGAGTTGTACCTGCAGTTCTTCCAAATACTCTTGCATTACCATTACTATTCCAGATACAACTAGGTAGAACTAATTCCTACTTAACACAAAAAGTGGCTATTCCTCTAGTTCCAATGATGATGGAACTTTTCAAAAACAAAAAAGATATCTAAAATCAGGCCCCCTGTACGTAATCCAACACCCCTGTCGAAATTCCCCCATCGCAATTCAGGAAATCCATCTTCAGCACAACGTCACACCAATTGCCCATCAACCACAAAATTCTCTTCTCCCCAGATTCCCCTAATTCTTTCTTTCCTCAAATACACCAAAAACACATGAAATGACCACCCTCCTCCACCGCGGTCCGCTGCGCGCCGCCTCCCTCTTCCAACGCGCATCCCCTCCCACCACTATTCGCCTCTCCTTCTCTCCCTCAACCCCAATCACAATTCGAAGACCACCACCCCTCCACCTCTACGCCTCAACCACCCCCTCCATCCCCGAAAAAGTACGAAAAGACACAATCAACCCCCCAGCCTCCACACGCCCCGCACCCATCGAAACGCCCCTCCGCAAATCCTACACCTCCCTCCCCAAGTACCTCTTCGCGCTCGGCAAGACCTACGCAACCTTCTACAAAACCGGCGTAAAAAACATCTACCACAACTTCTGCGCCGCACAAGCCCTCGAAGACCGCATCGTCTCGCACCAATCCCACGCGAACGCGGTTGCCGCGGGGGCCCTCACACGCGCCGACTACCAGCTCGTCCTGCGCAGCTGGCACGACCTAAAACGAGTCCCTTTATTCGGACTACTCTTCATCGTATGCGGGGAATTCACACCATTGATTGTCGTGGCGGTGAGTTCCATCGTGCCGTGGACGTGTAGGATTCCACGGCAAATAGCAGCAGATCGGCAGACTCTGGAGACGCGGCGGGGGATCTCGTTTAGGAACTTGACTTCTTCGCCTCCTTCTGCCGCACAACCAGTGCTCAATCGCCAACAACTGCTTCATATCTCTTGCTCCCTAGGTCTCAGCTCCAAGATTTGGGACTATGTAAACCCGGGGACTCTCCCAGGACCCCCAGATTTTATATTGAAGAGCCGGGTGAGGGAGCGGGTTCGGTACTTGGAGTTGGACGACAAATTGTTGTCGGAGGCTGGGAAGGAGATCAAGAAATTAGGAAATGATGAGGTGAAAATGGCGTTGGTAGAACGAGGCATTGATATCCTACAACGAGGCGATGAGGAGTTGATGGCTTCGTTGGAGGCGTGGTTGAAATCTAGAGGGAAGGGGAGGAGTGTGGAGAGTTTATTGTTGACTCGGTAAGTGCTTCAATTCCTTCCATTATATTTTGATGGGAAGCGAGGGGAGAGGAAAATCTCGAGAGAGATAAAAGGAGAAAGCTAATAATCACAAGGCCAAACGTCTGGCCAATACCACCAACATCTCCCAAAAAAGATTAATGTAAAGATTAATATGTGGATATCCACCCATCCATCATTTCATTATACTCAACAATCATCACCAACTGTATCGACTATGTACAAAAAACACACCATGTAGATCATCATTACCTACCAGCGAGTAGAGCAGAGAGATGCAGAAGACTAGAATACGTCTGTACAAGATCAGGTTCTCATTCCGATTCCTGTTTCAAGTTGTGTCTGCGACTGCCGGGGCATTTGGCTAGGCAAACCAACCAACAAACTCCTCCTGTAACAATGTACTGTACCATCATACCAAACCTACCTAGAAGTAGGGAGAATTCATCTCAATGATAGAAGAAGAAAACAAAAGAAAGAAAAGAAAACAAAAGAAAGAAAAGAAAACAAATTACAAATCCGCGATGTGTTAGGTATCTCATCCTGAACTCCAATCAAAAAGACTACCCCCCATCCATTCATTCATTCCATTCGCATCCTAAACAAACAAACACCAGAATATGCCCGCGCAAGCATTACTCGTAAGAGATCATGGTCGGAACTTGGCAAGCGAGGCCATGATACTTTGAACCTGTTGATCCGATTGTTGTGGGCCTCCTTGCGTATTTTGCATACTGCCATTGAAGAATTGAGCCAAAGCCGGATTAGATGCAAGGTGAGCATATGGATCAGCAGTAGAGACGGCTGGTGGTTGGCCATAGCTTGGCTGCTGCGGTGCTTGTGGATGGTTGAGTTGTGGCTGATGATGCTGCTGTTGTTGCTGGAGACCCCCAAGAAGTGCAGCGAGGTCGATTGCAGAGTTTGCAGATGCAGCTGGTCCATTTTGGTGTCCATTTTGGATGGGAGGTGAATTAATGGAGCCCAACAGACTTTGCAAGGCGTTGTTGTCCAATTGGCCAATGATATTTCCAAAATTGGGGACCGTGGGTGTTGTTGCTACGGGTGCTTGGTTATATTGTCCGTTTGGGTAAGGTACTCCGTATTGAGGCATTTGTGGTGGTTGCGACGCAGAAGAGTCTTGTTTAGCACGAACTACAAGTTCAGCTGCGACCTTCGGTTCTAGATCTTGATACTCATCAAATCGAACATTGTTGGCCCCACCTTGACGATCAAAAACTTGCAGTGGAACTCGGCTGCTGTTTTGAGATTTCATATTCAGTTGAGAGACTGCGTGAACACCTTCGAGGATTTGTCGTCGGATGACAGTTTCGAGTGGGAGACGTGGGCTAAGAAACATGACCTGTGTCTTGATTGCACGGGCATGGAATTCGCCCTCTACCCATTGGACGAAGCCCCGATCAAGTTGGTCCATGAGAATGATTTGTACGTCAGGCACATCACGTGGGTCTCGTCGTGGGATATCAAGTTCCATATCTTCATGTGCCTCACGTCCTCTTGGACTGAGACTTCTCTCACGATATCGTGGGCTGTCTCTATATGGGGATCGGGAACGACTTCGACGACGGTCTCGGCTATCATATGGGTCTCTTCCACGATTACCATAATCATCTCGACCACGAAGAGAGGTTCGGGGTGGTGATGGTGATCTGACCGGACGATAATGGCGACCATAGTCGTCTCGAGGATTAGCTCTGCCATCATAAGAATCGCCTCCAGAATTTCTATTGCCACGTCTTCCGTTCTTGTTGTCTCTTTGCGGTGATCGGGATCTACGAGTAGGTTGAGCTTTTGGTTGGGCGTTGCGGGTATTCTTTTGTGGCTTTGAAATTTCAAGATCTGCCAAGTTGATTAGTATATGCAACAGCAAGGAGATTGTCCATATCCACTTACGCATTTTACGTCCCCTGACTTCAGCCCCTTGCTCATTCTGCAATGCTTTGTAGCATGATGCCGTATCATGGAATTGTATGAATCCGTATGCTGGCTTGATCGAAACTTGTGCAAGCTTCCCATACTTATGGAAAACATGGAATAGGTCCCGCTTGGTGACTTTATCTGATGGAAGATTTCCTATTAAGTTTCATCAGAATTGGACTGTAGTAGCTATCGAAACCCTTTACTTACCTATAAACAAACGAGAGCCTGCTGGAAATGTATCCCATGAACCTTGTGTAACATAACCACGCTCATCAGAAAGGAATTGATCGTAGATCTTCTGCACGTCAGGTCCCCATCGTTTCTCAATGTCATCATGTTCATCTTGGGCCACATTGCCAGCAGACTGGGCTTGGGCAGAATGTCCATTGAACTGGGTGTGAGGAGACTGGCTAGTAGGGCTTGCAATTGATTGAGGAAGTTGTGCGAAAGATGCAGATGGAGGAGGGGGTAAGCCATTAATACCAATACCTCCCATGCTAGGCGGGGCCCCACCTGGTGCTCTATATGCAGTCGACTGTTGGAGAACACCAGGAGGTCCTGCATGATACTTTTGAAGGTCATGGTTGCTGTAGGAAACATTTTGAGGCACCTGTGGACGCGGTGGGAGGCTTGAGTGGGCAGGCAGGCCAGATTTAGGAATATGGGAAGATAGAGTGGATGGAGATTGGGCTGTGGCTGCAGCTGCCTCATTTTTTTCTGCTTTCGCAGTGATATTGTCGAGCAATTGTTGAATGTCTACGTCACCATTCTCGATAGCCTCATAAGTATGGATGGATTGGGAAGTCGCGGGTTGGGCTGGAGCTTGAACAGCTGGGCTATTGGACTGAGGGACGTTGGTGATGGAGGGTGTGGGAGCCGCGGTGGCTGCACCTGTACGTGGGTGGGAGGAAATTCGAAGGGGGATGGCGACTTCTTCGTCGGTGATGAGAGAGGCAGAGGCAGAAGCTCCACCTGGGATTGGAATGACTGGGATAGATGTGGATGTGGACGATGCAGGTAGATTGGCGAGCACTGTAGAAGGAAGAGAGGCCGAAGCCGTCGGTTGCTCAAAAATTGCCTGTGTTATATCCTGACTATCTGTCTCTATTCCTTCGCCTTCTGAATCAAATGTCATGGCATAGTCGCTAACTTCAGTGCCTTGTTCGACTCTCCCCGCTTGCTGTGCCTCGGTTGGCCCCTCTTTGTATGCGTCGGAGAAGTTCGAGTCGTCGGAGGTGGGAGTATCGACGGCCATGTTATTCACGATGACCCCGCCCGCCGCCATGGGTACGAGACTTTGGAAGAGCGTGTTCGCAGTGTTCGGAGTGCCTGTTTTGACCGCACTGACGGTATCGGCAGTCATGCCCCTTGGTGTTGAGGCCAATAAGGGCGGGTACGAGGCTGGATTGATATTGGGCCCTCGAGTATTCAGTTGGTGGGGCTTTTTTTGCGCAGTTAGAAAGCGTAGCTTGAGAAGCTGCTGAAGCAATGGATTGCAGGCTCAGAATGAACTATGTGGGAGGCTGGAATTGGGGATTAATGTGCTCAAGTGCAACCAATCCTCGATCACAAGGACAGCTTCAAGGGCAAGGCTGGAGGGCTCAAGGACTCAATCTCTGAACCAACGAGATCTGAAGTGCAAGATGGACTGCTAATGGGCTGAGATCTGTACCCTCAGATGGCAAAATCAAGGCGCGTTGCATGCACTGAAGATGAGGGACTGGGATGGAGGGTGGAGGATGCTGAGTGATGGACCGACTCGAGTCTGAAAGGTTACCGTGCAGAGGGAAAGCGATACTTTGGCGGAACGTAGGTGGCTCAGCCGATCTTGGAGATTGATCGCGCGAGAACGGAGGATATGCGTGTGGTCGGTGGTGATCGGTCACTGGGAATTGCGCAAAGGATGCTGAGCAGAGAGGAAGAGTGGTGTTGTCGGCGCGTGTGTATGGATGAGGAGAAATGAGCGCAAGGAAGCAGAACTCGTGGAGGTGGTGGTGGCAAGAATGTTAGGGGATCCGTAGAGTCAGTCTAGATGCAAGCGGAGGGTCAAGAAAAAATCATAGGAAGCCAGTGGAGGGGCACTGATCGGCTAACCCCATTAGGCGGAGTAGACACTAACAGACTAGACTAGGTTCACGGCCAAAACCCACTTCACTGCCCGATCGCATGAAAATAAGATATGAAGAGCACACTTGGGGGGTTTAAGAAGCCCTAGGCTGTATTGCTTTTCTGCTGGGTTTGATTCACTAGACGTGTTTATGGATCAATATATCATAACTAGACAGTGAGGGAACGGGTCGAGCGGGTATAGACAGCGGTTCGTAGCTGCAGGTGGCGGTAGCAGGTAGCAGAGTACCATAAACCACCTATGCTTACTAAAGCTGCTATCTCAGCTTTAAATGGTTTAAACCTAGCAATTTTTCACGTTCCTTGATGCTAGTTTTCAGGTTGGAAGAAAGATGTAGGAAGAACTAGAGGAAAGGTTGAGGGCTGGTGGTTGTATAGGTAGTGGAGTGTTGTGGTTGAAAGTATGAGAAGGAGATAGGCGATAAGATACCGACTAGCTGCAGGGGTCTGGCGCAGAACAGAAAAAAGTCTGGAGCAGCAAAAAGACAAGCGCAAGAGGAATCCGATAGACACAAGCAACCATGACAGTCGGCTCAACAAACAACCTCTAACAAATCACTACACTGCTGTTCGCCTCTGCAATATGCCTTCATCCGTCGTTCAGAGCATCTCCGATGGTCCCTTGGTGAAGAGGCAGAAGCTCAATGAGCTGGATGCGCGCAGGAATACCCCCCATCGAGAATCGAGGATATTTACCCCATTTCGGGTAAGTAGCAGACCTCTCTCCCAAAGAATCCAGAGAGTTAATGTTCGCAGACCATTGGTTTAGTATCCTCGACACCTGTACCGTTTACCTCGATTCCATTGGGAAAAACCAGCTTCCAGATTACCACTTCAGTGGGACGGTGTCTGCAAACTTATGATCTCAAGCGCGGCCTGAATTTGGTCTTCTTGACGCGACCGCAAACACCAGAAGATATCACAGCGACAATCGCATACAAGGATAGGGTATTTGCGGCATGGGGAGGTTCCGATCCAGAGTCCACGCGCGGGGTCTCTGTATTCCAACGAGGCAAAGAAATCGACAGGTTGGCTTTACCTACGGATCTATCACAGCCAATCAAGCAATTGCTTGTTTTTGGTTCGTGGATTGTAGGATGCTGTACCACCCGGATTGAGGTTTGGAAATCGACTACGTACGAACATTACACCACTTTATATCCGGCTGCGGCGCAAAAAGGGAAGAATGAACTCACTGGTGGCCTTACTAATATGCCCACCTATTTGAACAAGATTTTTGCGGGAAGAAAAGATGGGAGCGTGGAAGTTTGGAATGTGAGCTCGGGAAAACTCATATACACAATCTTGCCTCCTGCAGCAAACTGCGGTGCCGTCACCGCTTTACAGCCTTCGCCCGCGATTTCATTGTTGGCAATAGCTTATTCTGAAGGTCCTCTGACTGTCCATGATGTACGAACCGACAAAGCGATAATCCAATTGAATGGTGGTCAATCTGGAGCTGCAGTTACCTCTATATCTTTCCGATCCGACGACCTTGGTGCTGGGGAAGATGGACGGAAACCAGGAGCCATGGCAACGGCGGGCTTGGAAAATGGAGACGTAACATTTTGGGATCTGAACAATGGCGGGCGAGTGATGGGGGTTCTTCGAGGCGCTCATAATCCCCGATCAAATTCTGGAGCGACCGTAGGTGGAGGTATAAGTAAAGTGGAGTTCCTGGCAGGGCAGCCTGTAATTGTCACAAGTGGACTCGACAATTCCTTGAAAACTTGGGTATTCGATGAAACGCCATTTTCTGCAATACCTCGGATTTTGCATTCTAGAAGTGGTCATGCGGCTCCAGTCACCAAATTATTATTCTTGCCAACAGATTCCGATGGGGCAGATGCTGGAGGAAAATGGTTGCTCAGCGCCGGGCAAGACCGAAGTTTATGGGGTTGGAGTTTGCGAAAAGATGGGCAAAGCACAGAGCTCAGTCAAGGAAATATCAGAAAAAAGGCCAAAAAGATGGGTGTATTGGCTGGTGTTTCACTTGCCAATGAGCCCAGTACGACCTTGGACGACTTGAAAGCACCTGAAATAACCTGTCTGGCCATGTCTTTGAATCGCGATGGTGGAATAGGAGCCAATCCAGGAAACGGTGCATTGTGGCAAAGGAGTAATCAAAGAGACAAGAAACCGACCGATGCTACTTTGAGTGGAGTTACTGGGTGGGAAAGTATTGTCACAGGTCACCGAAAAGATAAACTCGCTCGAACATGGTTTTGGGGTCGAAAAAAGGCTGGAAGATGGGCTTTTGAGACTGGAGATGGCGGGTATGTTAGTAGTGTAGGAATCAGTCCTTGTGGGACCTTTGCTGTTGTTGGGTCAGAAACTGGTGGAATTGATACCTTCAATTTGCAATCTGGCCAGCATCGACATAGATTTCCCGCAAAACTTACCCCTGCCCAGGCAAGAAAAGCTAAACTCGAACAACTACAAGCTGCAGAATCACTTACTTTGCATTCAAAACCTGCGAAGAAATTCAGCATGGGGCTAGGAAAGCACACGAAATCAGTCACTGGGTTGGTGGTGGACTCCCTGAACAAGCACCTTATAAGTTGTTCTCTGGATGGGAAGATTAAGTTCTGGGACTTTGCACATGGCCATTTGGTTGATGAAATTGACTGGCATCCAATGGCGGCCATCACAGGAATTCGTTATCACGCTCCCAACGATCTGATAGCCGTCACAAGTGATGATTTGTCAATCAGAGTTGTGGATGTGGAAACGAAAAAGACGATTCGAGAGTTATGGGGTTGTACGGGTGCTATTAATGACTTTTTGTTTTCGAGCGACGGACGATGGATAATAGCCGCTTCAAGTGACTGCATTGTACGAGTCTGGGATCTGCCCACTGGACATTTGGTGGATGCGATAAGAATGAAGACGCAATGTACCGCACTTGCATTTTCTGCGACCGGAGAATATCTTGCGACTACCTGTGAGGGAGAAATTGGTGTAAACATTTGGAACAACAAGACTTTGTTTACTCATGTACCAACGCGACATATTTCCGAAAACGAGATTGCGGATATCGCAGGACCAACAGTTTCAGGTGAGGGTGGTCACGGTCTCATCGAGGGAGCATTCGTGGAAGAAGAAGAGAATACTGAAGATTCGGCGCCTCCTCTGTCTATAGAGCAGTTGAGTATCGACATGATGACTTTGAGTATGGTCCCAAAAAGTAGATGGCAAACTCTGCTCCATCTGGATCTTATCAAGCAGCGCAACAAACCAAAGGAAGCCCCCAAAGTGCCGGAAAAAGCACCTTTCTTCTTGCCGTCATTAGAAAAGCCAATGCCTGTTATTGCTGGCGTTGAAGAGAAGAAAGCGGATGATACCACCGTTGAACGATCACGAATTATGAAGATGGACCGAGTAGCATCCGAAGGCGCATTTACCATCGCTCTACGATCAGGTGGTGACAGTGGTAATTGTAAGTCATTAATCACCCCATACTATCATTAATCTCAAACTAATTAAATGTTTTAGATACTCCATTCATCGACCATCTCAAGACCCTCTCACCCTCCGCCGCAGACCTCGAGATCCGCTCTCTAAACCCAGGTTTGGAATCAGAATCCGACGAGCTTGTAAACTTCGTCCAAGCCCTGACCAGTAGACTGAAACAGAAGCGGGATTATGAGTTGGTGCAGGCATGGATGACAGTATTTTTGAGACTGCATATGGAGTCTGTGGCGATGGATGAGCGACTTGTAGGAGCCTTGAGGGAGTGGAGGGAGTGTCAGCAAGTTGAGGGCGCGAGGTTGGGGGATCTTGTCGGATTTTGCGGTGGTGTTGTGGGATTTTTGAGGAGTCCTAGGACGTAGTTTATTTTTGGATGTTGATATGTTGTGAAAATGAAAATAAAACTGTAATGAAAGCTACGCGTTGAGAGGTGTAATACTTAGACACTTCCCTGACCTGATTTTACCTCAACAGTACGTTAAAGTAAGACTTTTCCTGCACGTAATACGGGGTCTAAACACACCGAGACATTTGCCCTTTAGAATGACAATGTCTCTCTTCCTAACGCCATTATTGTCCAATCCGCAGTACAGCAATATCGAAAATAGCAAGGAATGCGGCACCCGTAGGTTCCCTCGAAAAGGCAACAAAGCTAGTCTCTCGGCTATCAAAATCCGGGGTAGATTATTCGTCCAACCGCACCCTTCCAGCTTTGCACCTGCATTATCGTGTCTGATTGTGCAACAGGGGCGCTCATCGTGGCTGCACTCTTTCTCACTGGGAGCTTGGGAGAAACGCCTGGATTGACAGATTGGAATTGCGGGGTTGTAAGCTGGTGTTGGTTTTGGCGGAGGGGGGGTTTTATAAGAGGACTGGAGTGGAAGGTGTTGGCCTTCATCCATTGACCCCATCTCTTCCTCTTCTTCATTCACTCTTATCTGTCTATACACATCGGAAGAAACCTCCATTCTCATATCATATCAACTCCAACTCACTCACTCAATCTCCAACTCCCACGAAACACGCTAAAATGCTCACAAACCGCCTCCTACGGTCTTGCATCCAAGCATCGACCTCTACATCTCATCCCAACCAGATAACCTCCCACATCCGTCCTTACTCCTCAAAAAAAGATCTCAATGAAAATGAGAATGCGGATCGCAGGGAAAATCCGGATTTCGAGGTTGCTCGTCAATGGTTCAGGTCTTTCAATCCTGCTAAACCGACGGCGAACGAGGGGACGGGTGTCTTGCCCTCGGCGAAGATTGCTACGACGGAGTATTCGAGGGCTAGTGGGCCGGGGGGGCAGAAGGTTAATAAGTATGTTTTTATATCTGTCCCTTTTTTAATTTACTTCAAAGTAATCAATTTTTGGCATCTTGGATGATGCGGGAGAGGGGAGAGGAAAGGCAAAGGAGTTGTTTCATGAGTGAGTGCTAATTGAAAAATGAATAGATCCTCAACCAAAGCAACAACAGCCTGGCCCCTCCACGCTTTACTTAAATACGTCCCGAAAGCCCTGCATCAGGGATTGAGGGATAGTGGGTATTATGTTGCGTCTAGTGATGCGATCAAGATCTCATGTGATTCGAATCGGACGCAGACCGAGAATCGGGAGGTAGGTTTTCTTTTCTTTTTCCTTCTCTTTTCTTTTTTCGAGCCGGGTGAATGAAGTTGGAGGAGTGGTGTTGGTATATGAAGGAACGGCTGGAAGGGTTGGGAACGATGGTGCTAATTGTGAGCAGGAAACTCATGCCAGATTCCGTGCTGAGATTGAGAAGATTTATCGGAAGAGTGTTCCTGGTGTTACTAGTGAGGACCAGAAAGAGAAGGTTTCTGAGTTGTGAGTTTTTCTAGGTTTTTGTTACTCTGATATTTGGTTTGAATTTGTTCTAGCTCTCTTTTTGTTGCTATATCGCAGTATGCTTTCCTGTGTAATATTTCTGTCAGCTCGTTTTGCATCGTTCTTCTTTTCGCTTTTGGTCTCATCGCGTGCTGTGCTTCTTTCTGGTCATGAAATCCCGATGATTCGTGTTACGGTTCACATTTTCACATACCACAAATCTCCAGTCGTTCAATTCAAGTCATACTATTGCGCGCCGACTTCCACAAGCTGGACCTACAGGACAGGAAGAGTCCAAAGAATCATAGATCTCGAGCCAGGTCAGCTGAGAGGAAGTAAAGAAGAAACTGCGGAAGGTGAAGATCAAGAATAATAGCGAGGTGGCTAGCGCTATTTTCGCATTATCTTTGTTCTCATCTTCAGATTTGTTTGAATGTGTTACTTTTCACTTTCCTTGAGTCTCCTTTTTTGCTTACTTGCTTGGATCGAATTGCATTTGGTCCATTGATTGATTGTCCTCGTCTTTAGAGGGTCAACACCCACAAGTTCAAGCGAGAGTCGCTCAAATTGTGCAAAATGGATGGCAAGGAGTACAGGAAGGCCAAGTACCAGGTTTCCAAAGAGTTGGGCACCGAGAAGAAGCGTAGAAAGGGTTCTGATAAGGCTGGTGGTAATCAGGCTGGTCAGACTCAAAGGCCAAGGAAATAGTTATATCTCTGTTCCTTCCTCGGCGTTGCTTGATTTTTGCCTGCTATTTTTTACTATTCTTTGGTCTGCTGCTGGATGGCTGAGCTGCGTTTTGTCATTGGCCGATGGTCTGCCAGCTGTAATCCTTCAACACACTCCAAGCACAAACGAGAATATCTCAAGATGCACAAAACGGCTTCCAAAGAGTTTAATAAAAGCAAGAACCAGATATATTTTCTGAAGGGGGCTGAGAAAAGGAGGAGAAGTTCGAGTGATGGAGTGGGAGGTAGGAAGGGGTTGTAATGTTTGTTCTACTTCAGTTGACAACTCCTAACCCTCCCTCTCGCTTTATCCTTGTCTTCGTTTCCTCGTTGCTTCTATGACATTTTTTATTTTTGTTACTCCTTGATACTAGCGTCCCCTTCATTATGATGACTTATTTGCCTCATTTCTTGCCTTGACTTACGTTGATTTGCTTTCATCGTACGAAAATTCAACGTCATCATCATACTTCTCAAGAGTCATCATCTGATTCAATGCTCCTTCTGTTCAATACAGGAACTCTTCCTCCTCGGTATCCCCACGCTTCTGGAAGGCATACGAATTGCGGAAAGCGGGCGCGAATGGGATCCAAAGATTGCGAAATGAAAGGATCACAGCTAAGGGGTTGGCTAAGAGGAAGAGGGAGTCAAGTCACTCAAGTGAACCTAGTGAATCCGGGAAGGGGTTGTGATGTTTGTTCTACGTTAGTTCACAACTCGTCTCCTCTCCTCTTCCTCATGCTCGTTCCTTGTTTTCGTATCCTCGTCGCTCTTTCTATCTTCTCTCATTTTCCCCCTCGGGTTTTCTAGCATCACTTTTCTGTCTATCTTACTTTTCATCTGCAAACCTTCCATCCATCTCCATCTCCATCTCCACCCCTCCTCACGAATCAAATCAACATCTGATTCGACCGTCCTCCACAGGCAATCATTGAAGTTCATGTTGGAGAAATCACGCAAGCTGAGGCTAGACACGCAAGCCATCAATCGGATCAGGAACCAGCTCATCAGAGCCAAGGACAAACGGGGTCGTCCGTGAGGATACACATAGAAAATGGAAGGGGTGGGAAGGGGTTGTAATCCCTTTTTGGAGGAGTGGTGTGCGGGCAGGTGCTTGATAGCTTTCCTCCTTCCTCCTCTCTCCTTTTCGTTGGCGGTGTGTTGTCTGCGGCTTGAATTTTTCTACTTCTTGTTTTTGATACGTTTCTCCTTAGCACACCTGTTCTTTTGCTCTTTTCTTTTCTTTTTTATCTACTTAGACTCACTTATCTTCCCACACTTCACCTCACATTTCCCCTTGACTTCTCATTTCATCCATCTCATCCATCTTATCACCTCTACAAAAAAACCCCCGCTAACAATCCTCCCCAAAACCCAGGAAGAAAAAAGAAAACAACGCACGCTTAAAGATGAAGAAACAACACGGGGATAAGAAACGAGCGAGGAAAGGGGGTGGGTCCGAGTAATAGTTTTAGTAACGGCCTTCTTTTTTTGTTGTTGTTGAAATTTTGAGATTTTGGATGTGTGTTTGTGTTCTGGGATTGGGATTGGGAGTGGGGATGAAGTCTGTTTTGTGAAATTGTGATGGGGGGTTGATGTGATTTGACTTGTCGATTTGGGGAAGGATAGGATAGGGAGGGAAGGGAATGGTAAGAGTGTTTTTTTGGTGGGTTTGATGGTGTGGGTATGTAGTGGTGCGGAAAATGGGTATCGTAGTTAAGTTAGAGTGAGTTTAAAATGGAAATATATAGATGAAGAATAGATTTAAGTTTGCAACGAGGAAGTTGATGTTGAGATGAAAATCCCACAGGTATATATATATATATATATAGGATACATAATCCTTGACTGCAATCTTTTTAAACCCTTCTATTAACACCTCCTCTTTTACAGATCTAGACTATTCCACTAAGTGACTTACTTACCTCCTCAATGGATCTTAGAACCAACCCTCCAATAATGAGATAGATCACTTCACCACTTCAGTCTACCGCAACTCGGTATTTCATAACGAAATCAAACGAAGTGAGAATCCCCATGCTAGCTAGCCCCGACACTAGTGATATCCATCATCCTCCCTCATCACCTCTCCAACTTTCCTACTTTTTCTCTCGGTTCAAACAAAAGAACGAATTCGGAATATTGTGTATAAAAAATCGCAGCATACCTACCTATATAATAGAATGTAATGTAATATAATGTATTTTTCCAAGTACCTATCAGTGCCACTTACAGTAAATAGTAACTCCCTACGTATTTTTCGTATTTAAAGCAAAGTTATAAAACAAGACTTCTATTAATTGATCGCACAGATATGAATACAGGAGAGACTGGGAATTCAGGATGGCTTTTCTCGTCTCTTGCCTTTTTTTTATTTTTGGGGGTTGAGTTATATATACTTACCTAGTGTAGTAGTGTCTTGAGAGGTGAGAGGTGAGATAGTTAAGTATCGGGTCCGGTGTTTGAAATGAGTTGTGCTGAGGAGTGGTAATTACTCTACTAACCTCAGAGTCGTTTTCAGACCTACTCAACTCAATTCTAAGTAAATCTAAGTAGTACTCGAGTTCTTGAGTAGTTTGTTCGAACGCTGATTAGGTCTAGTAGATATGGGTTTCTAGACAGCTCGGCAGAATTTCACATTTGAGTAACGGAACCATCTCTTTCTCAAAGTTCTTGGTTATGATATCTTAAGAATTGCATCTCTTCAAGAAGCCAATATTCTTATAACCTCACTCTGGAAGCAAATTCATAATACATCCAGAACCGCCATAGTCCTATTCATTGCAGTCCAGTCCAGTCCATTGCATTCCATTCGCCCAACCCCGCTAGCACCAAACTCCCAGGCCGCGGATAAAAAAAGGAAGAAGAGAAAACCCATTCATATCATTACACTCATCACAACACTCATCATCACCCACCCCCTCAATCACCCCTCTTCTTCGCCTCCTCCGCCTCCCCCGCCGAACTTGCACTCGGAGTTTTCGGTCCATCCCCCTCATCCGTCCCCGTATGTTGATCCTCCTCCTCCCAATTATCCACCGCATTCTCATCCCAATTCTCCACCTCCCTCTCCAGACTCCCCGTCGCGGACGCCCCTCCACCTCCCGCCGTCGTCCCGCTCTCCTGCGCCCCAACCCCAAGACCCTCCCCAAGTTCCAAATCGCGCTCCTCATCCCCCGGCACCACCTGGTACGTCTTCCTCAAGCGCTTGCGGTCCAACATCCGCGTGTGGTACCAGCTACTCAGCGCCAGCGCACCCAGGGACCCCACGATGTTCGCGACGATGTCGAATAAGTCGAAGACCCGGCCATTAGGGAGGAAACCCTGGAGCAATTCGGAGCCCACGCCGAGGATGCCGGTGCAGGTTATGAGGGTGAGGTTGAGGGTGCGGCGACGGGAGGTGTCGAGGATCCAGTAGAAGCAGGTGGTGAGGATGAAGAAGGTAAGGGTGTGGAGGACTTTGTCGTTGATGGGGAAGGAGGTGAGTTGGAGGGAGGAGAGGCCGCCGTAGGCGGCTGCTAGGACGAAGAAGAGGAATGCTCCTTTGGGGGTGGGTTAGTCTTCGTCTCCCTTTTAAGATGTTTGTATAGGTTGGAATAGATGGTTGGATCGGATGTGGGGCTTGGAGTATAGGTCAATCACGTACCTGCGAATGGGAGTCTTATGCGCATCTTTGTGAATTTTTGTGTTTGTGTTTGTGTAGTGATGGTCTTGGTAGGGAATTAGGGTTGTAGGTTCATGCTCAGAATGTTCTTCATTTTGTGAGGGAGGAGAGGAAATGGTGTTCTTCGCTTGTGCTGGGTTGTCTTGTATTTTCTGGGAAGCTTCTTGAGTTGCGTCTCATGGTGGTGGTACGACGACTGTGCCATCCAACTGATGGGACCCTGGAAAGCTATCATCACGTGAATGGGGGTAAAGGCAGCAAGCAATTTAGAATGAGACTGGGAGTGCGAGTAATTGCGTTGGTTGGTAGTTAGTTGTGGGTTGAGTACTACCTACTGCTATTGTATTTTGAAGAGCTGTTATACTTTCTTTGAGCATATGGAAGAGCTTTGGTCTCTACTCAATAGCTATTCTAGACACATACAGCATCACAATAACTTGATGAGATAGTTGCAGGTCTCTGATTTAATAAAGTGCTCTTTGATCAGTGTCCTTTGTTGCAATAAAGAGAAAGTCAAGACAAGGCAATAGGTGTCATCCAGTTGTCATGACTAGCAGTATTGATTAAGCGATTGAGTTGAGCTGATGCAGTTATCAATTACATAGAATAGCTGAAAATAAGCAATAAATATTAACGTATTAATGAGACTCAAGGCTCTATAAATAGGTATATAATTCTCCATCTATACATAACAATTAAAAGAGTATCTATGTATTAAGGTCGCTCCTCCAAACTCTACCCACTCTTTGAGATCATCGAGTCCACTCCACATGCCGCTTTTAGTGGTCCGTGCCCGCGAATGCATGGAGTTCGGCGAAGCGCATTCAATAGAACATGTCCATTCCACCACGCAAATGTAGAGTAAAAGTGCCCTGGAGAAGTGTAAAAAAGGCAGATATAGCGTAGATAGACCCCCTTTGCGTCTGCCATCCACGGCGGCCCCTCGACCCCCCCGCGGCGGGCGTGAATGCGGAAATCTCGTGGGCTCTAAATGCGTTTGGGCAGCCCCTAGCCAGAGCCATTGTCGTAGACCTCACTACACCTGAACTACACCACATCGCAACCGACGTGAAATCCATCAAAAACCACACCACCGCCATCGAATCTCGGACAGATTTCATCGGCCGAGTACATACCAATGAGGCGCCATCACGCACCCGCGAAGTAAGGACGTCCAGACGCCGTGACGCTGTCTCTACGAGCTTCTGCGGTTTGGGGAAAGCGCGACTGTGTTGCGCGGAGGGGGAGAGCGAGAGCGAGCCATCGCTTTCCAAATGGCGGCTCGATCAGGCTCCTCCATCAATAACGGCTATGGAAAACCCTCGTGGAGGCCCGAATCATCCCATCTAACCAGCAAAATCTCCCGCATGCGCGACCACACGCCAACGCGATCCCATCCCCATCCCCAGCCCAATACGCTACTGTTCGACATGGCTGAACCGGTCGCCGTAGCCGAGGAGGACGAACGTCAGAGGGCCCTCTTCAAGGACCTCTACCGACAGAGCGAGGCGCGCATATCACAGCTTTTTGGCGGAGCCGGAGACGCAGCATACACAGACCAAGATGGAGGGGACACGTCCATGGCCGATGATGAGCAATTGGCCCACCAGCTCGGTGCCATTGAGCCTCCTCCGCCGCCGCCAGCGCCCAAGAAGTCGGCGCGGACCATCGATGAGGACAACTACGATGACGATGATGAAGATGAGGATGAGGAAGACCTGCCACTCAACTCGTTAAAGAACCAGAATGCCAATGCGTTGATGTCGCCTTCCAAGTCTGGCAGCTCACCCGTATCCTCAGATACATCACCTCTTAAGCCTACAGTCGAGCCGAAGGATGATGATTCTCAACCCAAGTCCTCGGAAGATGTACGCAAACAACTGGAGGAGCAGAAAAAGGCGACCGAAGAGGCCGCCAAACATACCTTTCATACTGTATTTTATACCCTGGAGAATGACCGTGTGGCCATGTTGGAACAACTACAATTGGAGGAGACCGAGATGCAGATAAATGCCGAGATGGATAATACTGGCACTGCGGCAAACACCAACGGCGCAAGTGGAGAGCGACACAGTACTCTAAGTAGTGCCAACCTTGGCGCATCGAACCTGACTTTGAAGCATCTCATTGCCCGAATCGACCTTAAGCGCGAGAAAGTAAAAGCATCAGATGCAGAATTAAGGGCTTTGATGAACGAGGTCCGGAAGCATAGGACCAGAACCAAGTTTCAAAGCGATAATCTTAACCAAGAGGAGCTCTACGAAGCATGCGACAAGGTCTTAAGCGAGCTGAAGGCAATGAGCGAGTACTCAACCCCCTTTCTCACCAAAGTCAACAAGCGAGAAGCCCCGGATTATTATAATGGTTGGTACCTTGGAACTCCTGCTGAATACATTTGCTAATATAGTCAGTCATCAAAACACCCATGGATCTCGGAACGATGACCAAAAACCTCAAGCTGAACAAGTACAAATCCAAGGATGAATTTGTAGCGGACTTGGAGTTGATCTGGAATAACTGTCTCAAGTACAACAGTGACATCAAACACCCATTACGAGCCAAAGCGAATGCAATGCGAAAGGATGCAGAGAAATTGATCCCACTCATTCCAGATCTTGTTGTAAAGACTAGAGCCGAAGTAGAATTAGAAGAACGCCGAAAACTGAATGGAGGCGACGATGCTGCGGGAGAGGACAGTGATGACGAACCAATCATGTCCTCAAGAGGGCGTAAGGCTGGTACCAAGGGAGCCAATAAAGCAAGAAAATCTGCTCCTGATAAAGACGAAGGAACACCTGGAGTTGACCAGAAACCATCTCTGCAAGTGAATGGTGTTATTAGTAACCTCCAGCGCGAGGGCTCAGAGGCAGGGTTCGATGGCAGTAATGGTTTCGCTACTCCACCATTTGGTTCCATAACCCCAAGTGGAATGAATGGTGTTCCAGGAAGTCAAGCTGATGCCACAGATATTGACGGACCATCAATTAACGAACTCCATTTGGGGCAAGCTCTAAGCTCTACTACAGAAGATCTTCAGGAAGACGAAGAGTATAAAACCTGGAAGCAAGTTACCAAAAAAGATCGTGCATTGGTTGCCAAAGAACGGCATCGTCTTTTCAAGGCCGACAAACTCAACCCAGAAGAGCCAGCCTTACTACGTAGCAAAGCTGGCATGAGAAGATGGCTTCGTCAACAAAAGCAAGCTCAAGATACATCTCGTTCGGAGACCGTTCGAGACGAAAATGAGTTTTCTCAAGGCGCGGAAACTTTGGCTGAGGGCATGGAAAGTGAGGAAGGAAAAGTCTTACCAGATTACTATGATCCCCTCTCTGCCATTCCGGATATTCCTGCCAGATATCAGTGGATTGAAGACTCGGAAAGGCAGGTCATCGACCAAAACGAAGACTGTCTTCGCATGATTCCAGCTGGACATTTCACGGCACCAAAAAGTTTTCTTGCCAACAAGCTCGACGCTAATATGCGACAAATGCAAGAGACTAGAAAGTTGTGCTCCAAAATTGGCGTTATCAAACAGATGCAGATCCAGGCTCAGGTATGTAATATATTTTCACCTCGCGGTTTTTTTACTAACCAGGTACCAGATGTACAATAATCAATTCCCAAAATACGAGCCTGAGCCATTTGTGGAAGCCGATATTGAGCCGCACGTTGTCTCCGATGATGGTCCGATCATGGCTCCTTGGGTTTGCCAAGCAGCCATGCAGCGCTCTGTAGCTAAAATCTGTTATCATGCTGGATTTGAAGAGCTTCAACCCAGTGCCTTGGATGTCATAACCGAGATCGCTGGCGACTTTATGGTCAAGCTTTGCCGAACTTTTAATGTCTATCGGGAGACTCCCAAGATTCCAGCATCTGGAGCAGCACTTGCTGCTGGCCAGAAATGGCAGGAGAGTTATACCGACGAGGAAGTCCTTCGCCATACTTTGGACAAAAATGGAATGGATGTTGAAGGCTTGGAGAGCTATGTGAAAGATGACGTTGACCGACTAGGGACTAAGCTTGGGGTCATGCATGATCGTATGAAGGCTCATCTAGCGGACCTCTTACGGCCTGCCCTTACTGATGCGGGAGCTGACGGATCTGGTGCTTTCAATGATGGAAGTGAGCAGTTTGTCGGAGGTGACTTTGCTGAAGAATTGGGTGAAGATTTCTTTGGCTTCAAGGCTCTTGGTCTTGATTCCGAGTTTGGCATGTCAAGTCTCTCAGTACCTCTGCATCTTCTTCACGCCAAAATTCACCGAAGTTATCCAGGCCCAGCAGCAGCAGTTCAACAGGCCGACATCTTCGAGCCTCTTGGACCACTGGAGCCAGTTACAAGAGAGCTTCTTCAAAATCAGATCGGTCTTGTCAGGAATTTCTTCCTTGCCAAACTGCACGCTAACGATGACGAACCACTTCTCGAGGATGAAGAGCTTCCAGTCAAGCAACGCCCATCACGACCTCGTCTTGGTCCTACCGGTAAAATTACCAGCCCTCGCAAACGACCAATTAAGGAAGCGACTGGAAACTCAAAGAAAAAGAAGAAGCTCGAAAATGGTACTGCCATGGACCCTTCTACGGGTGTTAAATCGGGTGCCAACGTGAGCCCCGAGAAAGCCACTGCGAAGAAGGTCAAGGCGAGTTATGGTGGACCGGTCGCTATGGAAAGGGCGGACAGTGGGCAGGGTAGTATACATACGGAGAAAGATGACAATTCGGCCGTGGGGATGATGAGTCCTGAGAGTATTGAGCGGTGATGAGAGAGTTTCTCGTTGAGCGATAATACACACAATTTTTTGATTTATTCAAAATCCATCTTGGAGGGAGCTTGTTGTGTGTGAGCTACCATAGCTGTGTGAATCCATCGCATCACCGCAATACCTTGGCGTTTTCTTTTTTGACAACAAATACCCCCACGCACTACACTATACGACATACTACGAGTTCGCATTCACTCCCTCTTTCACTCTCTTTCTTTTTTCGCTTGAATGGAGAGGAAATACTTTGCACATATGGGATGGATAGCTTTGATTTTTGGGGAGGAGGTTTCCTTTTTCTCTATATTAATTTGACATTTTTTGTACTAAGATCATTTATGTTTTCTCTTTTTTTTTAAACTTTCCTTTTCCCTTCCTCTCGTTTCTTGGGGTTTTTTGGGCGTTGATTAAAGGGGGTGTGTGGTTTTTTTTTTGCCGGGTTTTTTGGGAGGCAGGCTTGCTTTAGTTAGTTGGTCGAAGATTGAAGGGGTGGAAGGGAGTGTGATGGATGGATGGATGGGATGGGATGGGTGGATGGATGGGATCGTTTCTTGGGATGCGGTACTCGATATCTTTTGTTTCCTGCTTTTCTTTCCCTTTGAGGATTGGTTGGTTGGTTGATGTGTATGGATGGATGGGGGTGGGTCAGGGGGGGAAAGGGAATCATTTTTCTTTCCATGCACGCGTACGCGATCTTGTTTCTGGGGATGATATGGTTGAAGGGGGGAAGGGAAAGGGAAAGGAAAGGGACGGGGAAGGGGACATTTGTATTTTAAAAGGCTGGTCGGGTGGGCGGTCGCTATAAATAGCTATAGCTAGTGAGTGGTAGTTGTTGTAGTTGTAGTGGTAGAGATGAGAAGAGAAGATTCGTCGTTGTTCTATTTTTGTGTCCTGAGTGACGTGTATTCTATGTGCTGAGATTTTGTGTTTTGGGATATTGTGATGTGCTGGGTTATTCATTGTGATATACTATACTGTGATGTAATGTGATGTATTTGTGTATGTGTGTAGAAACAAGCCAGCGTAAAAAGATATAGAATACTCGTACTATAAACTAGTAATATAGTTAAATCATATATAAATGAAACATACAATACCTCCAACCTTTTTGATTTTTGATTTTGTAATGATTTTTGATTTACAAAGATAAGCAAACATATAAATTTCCAAGTACAAGTAAAGACGTTCGTTCTATGTACACATAATTTCAAGGCAATAGAAAACACTCCCCTTTCCCCCTGTTCCCCAAAAGTAATATAACCCCTATGACTATCTATCCCTTCTTAACTCCAAAAAATACACAGCAAAATTTACTCTCCTCGCTATATCCTAGGAGGAATACCTTGCGTGTCTGCTCGTAGCGAATTATCCGGAAGGGTGGTCAACTATACTAACAAGTAGTCTGTCTGTCTTCTAGTCGGCTGTGTCAACAAATCAAAACATATTCCATCCAACGGTATTCCAGCAAGTAAGTATCAATTAAATTACGAGGAGCTTATAGGCTTAACTTATACAAGGACTATCCGACCCTATCTAGCTGCTGCCTGCCAAAGTAGTAACAGTAACTCGCCCGTCATCGGACTATAACGCTCTGCCGTCGGTCAACTCATCTCAACTCATCTCAACTCATCTCAACTTATTTCCAGCGCTGTACGAAGGATTAGCTTAGATCTGAGTGTTTGTTTAAGAAAGTGGTGGACTCTGTAGAAATTTAGAACACACCCCCGGAGTCCTATTCGTTGATGTGGTGTAGTGTGGTGTGGTGTCATTGATAGGGGTTCTCGCTTAGTAGCTGGTGAGAGAGGAGTGAAACGTATATTTATATAATATAGAGCATGGATTCCTTGGGAAATTGGAGGTATATCTGTGATTCCTTACTCACCCCCTGCCTTCCCCCCGCGAAGAGATGGTGGATTGTTTACTGTGATCTTGCAGTGAGAGATTAAGAACTCTATTTTTGCTTGTTAACAGCCATGAATTCTTTCATTTCTCTTTTTCGAAATTTCTCTTGGTCATGGAAAGTTTCGGTCCGCACTGGGTACTGTATCATCACCGCCTCAAAGATTCTCATTACTAGACAAAAGTCTTGGCTATTTAGTAACCTCAATTACCAATCAGCGCAAAGCACTATGTTACTTGTTCTACCAGTACACGTCTCCTCCTGCGGTGCTATCCGCCAGCTCTCGCTTAAATAAGTAAGAAGGTAAAACAACAAACGCCTTCCCAATGCCCCAACTCCAGCCAAAGATCCACTAATACAGCCCGCCTATCAAGAACCTCTACTTCTTCACCGGCAAAGGCGGAGGAGCCATCTTCCCAGCTCCCGTATCAACTCTCTTATTAGGCACCGGTGGGGGTCCCATACTTCCACTTCCACCAACTTGCGTGAAGGTTCCTCCCTTGAACCATCTATCCTCTTCTGCTTTCCGCTTTCGGCTCATTTCCTGCTGCATCCTGGGATCGACTAGTTCAAGACCTTGAACGGGCGTAAATGCAAGGGAGGAAGCAGTACCAGCTCCTGCTCCCGCCGTACTACCAACACCAGCAGCTCTTAATCCCTTTCCTCTCAAATCAATACCTGAGCCCGCACCTTGACCAAAGCCACGAAGCGAGGACGCTGATCCACCAACTGGTGTAGCAGCACCCCACCCTTTATTCTTTGCAGAAAGTTTGGCCTTCGTGCGTTGATCAACTTGCAGGTTTCGGATTCGACCTTCGTTTGCTTGACCAATCATTCCAAGACCTTTCGTGCCGTCTCCAGAGCCAAATCCAACTTCCTTTTCTTCTTTTCCGAAGATCATTCTGTTTTGGGCTTTTCGGAGATCGGTCATTCCAGTTGCTTCCTTGGCTTTTCGGGCTCGTCGTCCTCCACGTTTTCGTGCGGGCTTGTCGTCTGGTGCAGGGAGAGCTCTTTGGCCTTTATTTGGTGGGGGCTCGGTTAGTTTCTCCAGGCGTTCTAAGCATGCTGCTTTGAGTTCTTCTCCAGTTGAGCCATCCGTGCTGTTGTGTACTCGGTCAACACGTGCTGCAAGAACGACTTTTGCAGAAACGATTCGCATAGCTTGTCTTTTCAGGTCATTAGGAATTCCGCGAATGATGGGAGAATGATATAAAAATCCTTGTTGCCGAACTCCGACATTAGTCGCAAATCCAGTCCCAGATTGCTTTTTCGATCCCAGAGGTGGTAAGTTGCAAGCTGGTGTCTTTGCGAGACCAGTAAGCCCTCCGGCAAAATTTAGAAGTTGCGCCGCAGTCAGAGATCCGATAAGCGCTGTAAGATTGGGAGCAAACAAGTTCATTCGAGATTGGACATAATCTGTCAAAGTCTTCTTCGCTTTATCGAGTGCCAAAGTCATGTCGCAAGCTCTCATAACTCTCTCCAGCTCAACTTCTGACATTTCGCGTCCTTTGGTTGTCGTTGCTTCAACTGTAACAATCATAACTGAGGGTCCATCCAATACAGATCGTAGAGTAGCGTTTAATCGATTTTCTTTCGAGGTCTGTAACGCCTTGATACTATCTCCGTCCATAGGTCCATTCCCAATGATGGTCACAACTTTCGCATAGTCCATAGGATTGGTAACCAAAGTCTCCAACTCGGGAAACCGAATGGAATAGTGGTCGCGAATAAATTTGTGAACAATCATGATTTCAGTATCTATCGAGGTAGACAAAGTGTTTGACTGAGTCAAGAGTTTATACTCGGGATTATCTTCGATCGAGCCGACAAAGGTGGTTTGCTTCTCCGGTGGTAATGATTGAAAGTGGGCGATTTTCTATACGTTCCGGGGTGTCAGGGCTAACACGGAAAAGGGCAATGTAAACAATGCATTTCTAGAGTAGAGGAGGGGAGACAGAAAGGGTACTAACCTCTAATACTGGCTCCAGAGTCTTCATAAGTCGCGCGACACTTCTAACATCATCCACGCCGCCCAGTTCCATCTTCTCAACTTTGGCTTTGGTTTCCTCTTCATCTTCGACGTCGACACCCGAGTCGTTCATTCCTCCCATTGCCTCGTCCTCGACTACCTCCTCTTCATCACCATCCAGTTCCATGCCCTCTCCATTTGCGCCTAGGGTCTGGGTGTTGTTGTCCTTGAGACCATCGTCATTTGGAAATAGTCCTTCATCTTGTTGGTCGCCTCCCTCGGACCCAGAGTCCTCGAAATCCTGTAGAAGCTCGTCTGCGAGTGTCGACATGATTACTTGGTGTTGAGGTGTATCGCGTTGTAAAGTCGTGAAGTGGAGTTATGTCCGATTATTTTACCCCAAGGCTGCAGCACCCTGGGAGTGGCGCCACAGCCTTAAATTTTTAGCGTCCAGGCGATCACTTTTATGTTGACAGAGACCATGACATACTGTAAACAAACAGCCAATCACCAGTCTAACTTTATTGGTCGTGTTTAATAAAATACGGCGATACTTTTTGATTCACTCCTCATCATACAAGAACCATAAAGTCCTGGTGCTGAACATCGCATTCGCGATTGCGACAACTACCAGGTCTCAGCCAACCCATCTCCTGCCATCATGGAGTCCACACGAGGACCCCCGAGGGTCAAGAATAAGGCCGCGAGTGCCATTCAGATCTCTGCGGAACAGCTTTTGCGAGAAGCTGTAGACCGACAAGAACCAGGCCTTCAAGCGCCGACCCAGCGATTCGCGGATCTCGAAGAACTCCATGAGTTCCAAGGCAGGAAACGGAAGGAGTTCGAGGACTATGTGCAGAGGAATAGGATTAACATGAACAATTGGATGCGATATGCGCAATGGGAATTGGAACAAAAGGAATACAAGCGCGCAAGATCAATCTTCGAGAGAGCTTTGGATGTTGATCCAACGTCTGTTACATTATGGATTCGATATACCGAGGCGGAGATGAAATCAAGGAACATCAATCATGCTCGAAATTTACTGGATCGCGCGGTTACTATTCTGCCCAGAGTTGATAAACTTTGGTACAAGTACTGTTATATGGAGGAGATGCTGGGCAATATTCCAGGAACAAGACAAGTTTTCGAGCGATGGATGTCCTGGGAACCAGATGAGGCAGCATGGAGCAGTTATATCAAATTGGAAAAGAGATATGGCGAATTTCAAAGAGCTCGAGATATCTTTCAGAGGTTTACCATGGTCCATCCAGAGCCAAGGAATTGGATTAAATGGGCAAGATTTGAGGAGGAGTACGGAACAAGTGATTTGGTCCGGGAGGTCTTTGGCACTGCTGTTGAAGCGTTGGGCGAAGATTTCATGGATGAACGATTGTTCATTGCGTATGCTCGATATGAAGCAAAATTGAAGGAATACGAGCGAGCTAGAGCCATCTACAAATATGCTCTGGATCGATTGGCAAGATCAAAATCAGTCGCTCTTCACAAAGCCTACACCACATTCGAGAAACAGTTTGGTGATAGAGAGGGCGTGGAAGATGTGATTTTGTCGAAACGACGGGTGCAGTACGAGGAACAAGTCAAAGAGAACCCCAAAAATTATGACGCTTGGTTCGATTATGCTAGGCTGGAAGAGGTTTCTGGGGATGTTGATCGAGTTCGTGATGTGTATGAGAGAGCGATTGCTCAAATTCCACCAACACAGGAGAAACGACATTGGAGAAGGTACATTTACTTATGGGTATTTTACGCAATTTGGGAGGAGATGGAGTCGAAAGACACCGAACGCGCAAGACAAATCTACCAGGAATGCCTGAAATTAATACCTCACAAGAAATTTACCTTTGCTAAAATCTGGCTTATGAAGGCACAATTCGAGATTCGACAACAAGACCTTTCAGTTGCGAGAAAGACACTCGGTCAAGCTATTGGAATGTGCCCCAAAGACAAACTCTTCAAAGGGTACATTGAGTTGGAACTCAAGCTTTTCGAATTCGTTCGCTGTCGAACGCTTTACGAAAAACACATTGAATGGAATCCTGCCAATTGCCAAGCATGGATTAAATTCGCTGAGTTGGAACGTGGTTTGGATGATCTCGAGCGTACACGAGCTATCTTTGAGCTGGCGATTTCTCAAATGGTTCTTGATATGCCTGAATTACTCTGGAAAGCATACATTGATTTCGAGGAGGAGGAAGGCGAATATGAACGAACCAGACAATTATACGAGCGTCTTTTGGATAAGACCGACCATGTCAAGGTCTGGATCAGTTATGCTCACTTTGAAATCAATGTTCCGGATGATGATGAAGAAGAGGAAGACGAAGAAGAAGAGAAACCTGTCAGCGATGCTGCCAAGGCACGTGCTAGGAAGGTCTTCGATCGTGCACTTGAGAGTATGAAGGAGAAGGAGCTCAAAGAAGAGGTAAGCAATTCTATCTCTCGGGGATGTTTTGTCATGGTACTAACAGATATTCAGCGCGTCTCCCTCCTCAACGCTTGGCTTTCTTTCGAGCGAACGCATGGTTCGGAAGAAGATATTGAGAAAGTGCAGAAACAGATGCCTAGAAAGACGAAACGTCGCCGCAAGCTGGACGACGACAGTTACGAGGAGTACATCGACTATGTATTCCCTGCTGACGACAAGCAGACGCAATCACTTGCGAATCTCTTGGCGAAGGCTCAAGCTTGGAAACAAACCGGTGGAACTATTACGGAGACTGCCGCGAATGGTGATTAGGATTTGGTCAAAATGGGGTTGATCGAGTCTAAGATTGTATGATGAATCAGCTGGTTCTTTTAATATTGTAAAAAGTAGATATTCTTCAAAGGGCCATCATGACCTCGCCTCTTTGAAGACCCAGTGACAAGCGAGACGATGAATGAAATGCTGTGGATTGAAGTTTCAGACCAATGGCAAACCCCGACAATTATATACCTATGGATTGAGAAACAACAGAAAGCAGCCTTCGTCCAGGCTGTTTTGTTAGGCGCTCCTGCTCTGTATATTTCGGGCCCTCGCTTGGCGCTAATAGAAATAAAGGTGGGGCTCGGGATGTGGCAGGAGCTCAGTCCCTCTCCTAACCATTGAGTTTCCATTATTTTCAAAGCTTTGAAGCTCTCAATGCGGGGTCGAGACCTCCTCTATCTTCTTCAATCCAGATGTTGTACATTATACTCCTCCTGTCCTCGTTCACAAAACACCTCATTTCCTCTTTCAGTAAGGAGGAGACATAGGTAACACCCAACAGGGATCGGCGCTAGCAGCGCTGAGTTGGATTGGGAAGGGGAGGGGAGGGTTCTCAGCCCCCAAGAACACGGCATCCATGTGCTGTGCAGGAGTCTGGAATCTCCAATTGCAGCGGCGCGAAGAAAAAAAGAAAGAAGAAACGCCAACATCCTCTCCTCTCCCAACTCCCTGAGATGTCGAGGGATATGTCACTTCTTCCTCTTCTTTCCTCCTCACCATCCCACTCGTTAGATATACTATTATGAACCAATCCCTCTCGCTCTCCTGACTCTGGACGCCAAATTCGAATTCAAAGTCCCCGTTGGATCCTCCGGTCTGCGTGGACTTGGCTGTAGCCCACTCGCAGCACGCCTCCATGTCGGACAACAATGGGGGGAACGCGACGAATGCGAAGGGCTTCGATGCTATAAATCAGAATGTTTTTGGGCTGACGGCGTTGATTGTTTCGCTCGTGGCGCTGGTGACGACGGTGCTGCAGGTTTTGCAGCAGTACTTCTCGAGTGCCGAGGGGTATCGACGTTGTGCAAAGAGTGTGATGGGGGATTGGTATCAGGGCACGCATAGGAGGATTGTTTGGAGAGAGTTTAGGTTCGAGGTGTCTTTTGAGACGCCGGTTATACTGGTTGCGCATCCGAAAAACCAGAAGGGCCCTATCTTTCAAAGGCGTATACACTATATTGACGGCACGGATCAATCGTACCAGAATACCCGGGTCCTGAAGCCATTTGACGAGCAGAACGAGATCGATAAGACTGCGGCTAGAGTACATACTGCGGATGACGAGCGAGCGTCCTGGGTCACTCTTTTGTCGGCCCTGCAAACCGCAGAGGGCGAATCTCGAAGATGGGATGCGATGGAACGCAATAAATCGCCTCCCAAGATTTCCAATATTCCTACACCAGAATATGAAATCGCTGTTGGGTTGCAGAGCAAAACACGGTCCTGGGATTTCATTCCCTCATCGATTACAAAACCATATGCTACAACCGCGATCTGCCATTTGGTCGAGATGATGGCAATGTTAGGTGTACACTGGAAGGTTTTCGATCAAATAATGTGGAATCTGAGGGCAGAAGGGAATGGCTATATCTTGACTTCCACCACTGTTCATGGACTTGGTGTCATGGTGGTTTTTGCCGTCACTGGGAAGTCGAACTTTCAAGAGGGTCGGGTGATTCCATGCAAAGCAGTGAAGGAACTGGCTTTTGGCACTGTCCCCAACATCTTTGATGAGCCAGATTATTTGTCTAAGGAGACGGATGCTCAGAGTCTACAGCTGGAATTTGGGACACCAGAAGTCGTTGCTACAACTCTAGAATCTCTCGGATGCACGCAGGAAACACTAGCACGATGGGAAAGAGACCACAAACACATATTTTCTGGTAGAGATCCATACTTCAACCTCAAATATCCAACTATATACTAACAAAGTCACAGTATCGTTCGAGATCATCGGCATGCTAGGAAAAGCCTTCCGCATTCGTGGGAGCAACTTCCGCATGCTCCCCAATCCAACCACCGACTTCTGGATGAAGAAATCTTTCAAGAAAGCCTCCTGGCAAATCACTCGTCTAATGGAAGTCTTCCAAGAAAAACTGAGCGAGTTGATAGACTCCGAGGGTTTCCAGACTACTCACCCAATCTACAACATCAAAAACCAGTGGAAAGTAATCTCTAATCTAGGTTGTAGAGACGACAGTACCCTTTCTCTCGAAGCCTGCGAACACATCCATGACGCCTTGGATCAACGAACCGAGTATCTCCAAAACGAAAAACAAAGAGATGTGTTAGATGTCATCGTTGCACACCTCACTAAAGTCATGTCGGTGCTTGAAGACCAATCATCGCCATTGAATAACATTGTGCTAGCGAACAAGGAGCAGATTCTGTTGGATTACTATTTTTATCATGTGCGCCCGGCAGTTATTGGCAATTTGGATTCGGCTGGCAAACCACTCAGTAGGAAGAAGAAAGAGTTGAGGAATACGATTTGGATTAGTCTTGTTTTTCGGATGCTTTGTTGGTTGCTGCTTCATGATTTTGACAAGAGTGACGTTAGGGTTGTTCCTACAGATATGAAGGGGTCCAGAATGCCGATTTATATTGGTTGAAGAGGATGACTCCGGGATAAAATGGAAGAGGAGGAGAGGGGGCGTTTGTATTCTCGACGTGCTCAGTGTCGCTCCTTCCATTTTTGATGTGGGCCATGAAACTGGCCCCCCAAAAAAGATTAATGCGAGGCGAGAGTACGTGCGTGGGAAGGAGTGAGGTATGTATCATGACTTATTGCGTGGCGTTTGGGCAATGGGATGAATGCATCATCTAGGCATTACTTATGTGGAGTTTATTGGATTTTTGAACGTTCAGCGGCATACCCGAAGGCATATTTTTAACACCCTTTTTCTTTTCGTTGCTTGCATAGCTAGCTGCACTTTGCTGCTTTTTGCTGCTTCAAGATACCATACCGTATAGTACCATATCATTGCATGCTTACTAGCAGTCAGTCGGATTCAATCATATCAGTTAGCGTTTATTTTCTATCTATCTTATTATTTTGAATACGATACAGCGTCTGCAAATTACGGATAGCTTTGGAGATGTTTGAGATAGAGAGATATGTGCAGGATCCTGTGTGTGGTGTAGAAGATCTGAGAAAGGGAAACAGGGTTATTGAGAAAGGGTGCGCCGCGTAAGCTGGTGGGAAGGAAGGGGAGAGGGATAGAGGTTCATTTTGGAGGTTGTAATCCGAGAGACCTTGAGGTCTGGGAGAGGGAGGCTCGCTGAAATGACGAGATCAAGGCAAAGAGAGATATTGACTTGTGTAAATGGTTCTGATTTGGGTTTGCAAGGTGGGAAATGAGGAATGTGTTGAGTGTATGGATATGGTCATAGAGGTCGTTCCTGATCTCTTGATTTAAGATGATGGTGAGAGATTACTTCGCTTGGACCTCGCTTTGTTGGTTTTGGGTGCAGGTGTTCATGGTTCGCGTGTGTTTCTGGAAATGTACTTCGATGGTGGGCTTGTCACAGTAGATTCCTTGGATGAGAGGTTTCTTGTTGGAGAACTGGGAAATGTGTGTTTGAAGGGTTGAAAAATAGGGATTGAGAACTGTGGGATTTGAGACGTTCAGCTACCTACGTAAGTCTTACTTGCAATACGGGACTAAGGTGTAAAGTCCCAATCGCCAGGTTATACCTAGTCATGAACAGATGAACAGCTCGACATGAAGGATCATGCATTTGTGGTCCTGCGGCTGGAAGTATTGAGGGGGCTCCATATCTTCCATTGAATCTTTTGCCCCAATGATAAGGTAATACGGTCTATTGATCGATAAAAGGATGATTGTAAAGGAAAGCTGATCAAACTCGAATGAATCTTTGAGAATCGACGGCAGGAAGGTATTTGACGGTAGAAGTTGAAATTTGTAAATCGAAAGGACTAATTTGTCTTGTGAAGTTGTGATAAACGTCAAGGTCTTCTAAATGGCGAGGTCCTAATATCCTATGACAATTCTGGTTTATCTTGATCAGGAGATATAGTTCAAGGGCAGAGAGATCGCCCAGCTCGTGGTTTATCTTATTAGTTTTATGTGGAGTTGTGCTTATGCATGTTCATATCTTATCAGAAATATGACAGTGATAACTTATTTAGATTTTTGATTAAGGTGGGACTTGTGTGATGGCTGGGTCTTTTTGACTTGCTCTTTTTTGGAGGGATTTGTGATTCGAGTTCTGTGGATATAGGTGAGATGGCTTTGAAAATAAATGGAATGTTACAGGCCTGCTTCTAGAATTCAAAGTTAGGTTTATTTTTGATTTTGTATGGAATGAGGAGGCAGATTGATAAAAGGTCTGCGAGTTCCTTCTCGCTAGGGGATGCTTACTCCTTGTGGTTCTGGATCTTTGTAGAGGTACTATCATGTGTATGGAAGTTATATTTTCTTTACAGTCCAAGAAATATCCCCAGCCTTCAAAGCATAATAAAGTCTAATACGCCAGCTTATAAAATGAAATATTGAATGGCTCCCAGATTTCACTCTTCCTAGTAATTTGGGAGAAGGATCGTCGCAGATAGGTCATAAAAACACCAAAGAATACGGTAAAAAAACCAAATCAGAGCCAAGGACTTCGGATTTATAAGTGAAATGTCTTGAAGGATCTGAATGACGAGGAGAGAGCTCCAGGGCTATGCCGAGATCATGTGGGACACATGTGTAGCGAAAGGATATGTTTGACGTAGTCACCTACCATTGGCTGCTGATTACGTGACTCTAATTCTCAGGGCGACGAATAGATGTTTGGATTTCGACGGTACGTTGTCAAAGCTCAATTGTTGCAGAGGTGTGATTGGGTGTCAAGGTGGAACTTGTAGGACTTGAGGATATCTTAAGGAGTTATGGTGGGGAGGTGATATGAGTAAACTATAGATGAGAGATACCTACCCAGCATTTGACCCCATGAATGCAAAAGCAAAGCTCTTAGGCAATGTAAAGAATCGCTAGCAGCATTCCTTTTAAGCTTCCATTCCATCATTTAACCACGTGACTGGAATAATGAAGTTTATCAAGAGGTCATGCACAGATTTTGGGAGATTTTCTGGGATCTCTGGCGTTTGCGGCTAAGAAAGTAGTAAGGGGTTGTGGCTGTGTAAAGAACAATACAGGTTCCTATTGTACATTAGAGAGAGATATTAAGGTCAAGTTCGTAAGTGTGGGCGATCTCTTTGAATCCTTGCAGGATATTTACCGTTCTCTTAATTTATTGGATCATCTTATCCAAAAGAATTTCATTAAGTTCTGTGGAGTGTAAACAATTGTTTGTACTATTAACAAGTTATTAACAATAATACCTAATTCTAAAGGGAAAAACACATCTCATACATATGAAGACTCCCCCTCCCAATTCCATTGTTCTAAAGTTCCTAAAATCACACAAGAGATAAATGTACAGAAGAAAGGTTAAAATAACATCCCCCGCACCGTAGAAGGTTTGCATATAACCCTGTATTACGCCAGAAAGAAAGAGATGCACATAGATACTATTCCCACTCATAAAGCAGCTAACCTAAACGTTAACGCAGGCCAGGAGACGGAATATATAATCTGCTTAGGGACTCACTTGATCATATCCATAAGTACGAATATAGGTGACCCTCTATAGAGCTGGTGAGCCAACATGATACTGTATCAACAGGGTCAAATCTCAAGTAGTCAACCATGCCGTTTAGTCTGTAGAATACACTCGCTGTGATATGAACTGGCAGGTCCTCCAATAACTCTTCTCTCATCCATATTAACTCTCTTCTTCTGCTGTCGCTCTTAGATTTACTGTCGATACAAAATCATTCATCATCCTCAAGGTTTGGCCCAATGAAAATTCTCTGCGATGACTTTGTTTGAATGGTGGTTCTTATGGATCTGTCGAGATATTTATTTCTAACTATGGACGTACCCTTCCTTTTCCAGTTCTATCCACATCGTTCTCGACAAGGGCCGCAAAGAATTCATGGATGTCAAAAGGGTGGGAGAGTTGAGATTTATATAGAGATGTTATTTTTAGGATAGGAGGGAATATTGAGATGGACTCGCATTTGATGTTTATCGGCAGCTGGATCAGATACGATTCTGTAATTTCAGTTTTTATGTGTACTATTTCTCTTCCTTATTATCTAAGATTGTTTGCCCCATGGCCCCACATTCTAACGGCTAGGTTCAAACAATCGTATTTAAGCTCGCATTTGAGGATATAAAACCAATTTATCCATTTATCCCTCTAAGCTCAATCATATGTACTCACTCGCGCATACACAAAATTCCTCCACATTCACCCCCTCACCCCCTCACCCCCCCCCTCCCACCTCCCACCTCCCCAAATCATCCAAACCCCCCATCTCCCCCTCTCCCCCCAAAAAAGATAAAAAATACATCCCTCAAAATAGCAAAAGATCCAACTCCCATACAACACGATAACAGGGAGCCGCCAGGTGAGAAACAGCCAAACTGTTTTCTTTAGGCTGCAAACATCAGTTCGGTGGGACACCAAGGAGATCACTTGTTTGCTGGTGGTGGGAAGGATTATTTGGGGGTATGAGGAGATTGTGGTGTGGCGAAGGGGGTGGGGAGGGAAGAGGGGAGTGGAGGGGGTGAATATGGGGGTGTGGGTGGGTGTGTGTTTTATGGATGGATATGATGCTGTAATTTTGGGGACCGATTCGTGGGCAACCATGTTGATGAGGGGATTGAACCTAGTGTGCTTGTAATTCGTTTGTTGATACTTTGATCTGAGCCACCTGGTGTTATCATCTCTACGTGCGAAGAAGTGTTTAATTTCGTTGGTTCGAATTCTACTCGAGTAATCAGCTCAGCTTCAGATAACATCATAACACTACTCTACTACGCAAGTCCACTCTAATAAAAAGCGAAATCCGAGTTTGGTAAATCAAAGAACTCCAAATTTTCCAAGTAATCAGGTACGTACAACTCATAATTCCACTCCTCTCTTCATACAACAACACTCATATCCAAACAACACACCCTTTCCACCTTCCCCTTCCCCTCCCTCTTCCATCCATACCCTATATAACCAACTCCCCAAAAAAAAGAAACCATGAACACTAGTACCTCCAACAACAACTACAAGACCTAAAACCAATGAGGCTTGTCTCAACAAAAACCTTGTATACAATACATACCTACGTACCACAAACCCATGATTCCTGCTAAAATTTGGAAGGTCAAGCTTCGTTGCGCCAGGTTCTGAGATTGAATTTCAAGGGGAAGAGTGTATTGAGAGTGGTTGCTGTCGAAAAGGGTTGTGCTGTCGATTGGGGTTGGATGTTTGGGTAGGGGATTTGGGATAGGGGGGGGGGGGGGGGGGTGGGGAAGGGGATGGTGAGGTGGAGGTTTGTGAATTGTTCACGAGGGGAGGTAATGGGGTTTGAGATAGGTGGTGTTAGCTGCGATGGTGTCATCATCCATGAACCACAAGAATTTTATCGGGGCTCACTTCTCCAAGTGCTGGTTCTCCAATGGGTTCCTTTATATGGAGGTGCCTGATCCATATCGAGAAATTATTCCCAGCCAACGGAAACACCACATTGTAGCAAATTTGTACTGTAATTCCTTCACAGTGATATACCTTGTATCTCTCCTCGACTTACTGGATTTATATCACCTAACACCCTAGTATCACAGAAGAAATGCAGATACATGTAACAGCATCAAGACACTAGTAAGATCACAAAGCAAAGTAAAAGAAGTCAATAATCTATCCATTTCTATTCTCCAAAACACCTCCCAGCTTTTTCGCAATCCCAAATACAAAAACCACAAACCCATCACCACCCAAACCCCTCATCATGCCACCAAACATCCCTCCCCCTCCCCACCCACCTCCCCACAACCCTCCTAACATCCCTCGCCATCCCCTTCGGCCCACAAACCAATACCGCAACCCTCTCCTCACCCCCCAAGCGAAAGACCGCATTAACAATCTTCTCGAAATCCGGTCTTTCATAACCGCCTCGAACCTTCACCTCGCCAGATTCCTTATCACGATTCAGGTCCGTCAACTCAACATCCTGTCTCGACGACGAAGGGATAGGCGTTGCTTCCGACGATGACGAGGAGCCAGTGACATACACCTGCGCCGACTCGTCGTCGTCGTGGAGGACGTCACGGGCCCATGCTGCTTCAGAGGGAGTCTTGATGGACCAGACGAGGGAGACGCGATCGGGGGATTTGGCGACGCTTTCCATGGCTTCTTGGAAGTGGGTGTAGAGTGGTAAGATGAATGTTGCGCCCACGCCGCCGGCGATGAGAAGGATGCGATCACAGTTCTTCGCGAGATCATCGGGGAAGAACTTTGAGCTTCCTAGTGGGCCTTCGATGTTGAGTGGTGGTTTGGCTTTCGGCATGTTGGCTAGGGTGTTTAGTGCGTTTGTTGTGGGACCGTTTAGAGAGCGGAGGACGAGTGTTATGTCGTTTGAGGAGACGGAGGAGATGGTGAAGGGGTTGAAGAGAACTCCGGGGATTGATGGTGTGCTTGTAGTCGTTGGTGTTGATGAGGGCGGGATGGAGAGGTATACATGCTGACCCGGGGCAGCGTGGAAACGTTTTAACTTCGATTCTGGGATGGGGATGCGGACTTGGAGGAGATCTGTATTCGGCACTGGTGTGATAGTCGCGTAACCCGTCACTGTATCCAATTTCCGACAAACAATATCGAAAACGAATAGTAGGAGGGACTCAATCATGTATATCCTCAACGGTGCGGCGTGGAAGAAAAGCATAGGTAAAATCGTAATTCCCAGCACGAGATGGATAACGAAAAATACACGGTAGGACCATCGTCTTATAGGTGCCAGTGCCGTGGTCACGATTGTAGTGAGGGCGAGGAATACCAAGATCCCTATTATTACAACTGGGGCGACGAGGCGTTTTTTGAGAAGTCCCGCTTGGACGAAGAAGTTCATGTACCAGCTTGCATGAAGACAGAGAAGGAGGTAGATTATCCGGCCTGAGAGACGGTGGTAGGGGTTTAGCTCTTCATGGGAGACGCGGAAAATTAGGGCTAGCGGGGAGTATGTTGATTTCATGGAGAGCATATAATGGAGGGGAAATTGCGAGGCCGCGATTACGCCAAAGCGTTTGGTGATGTGGAGGTAATCTGAGTTATTATGTTAGCTTTCATATTTTCCCCACGTTATCTTTGAACAGCGCAAGAAGGAATCGTAGAAAGTGATGTTCATCAGAATGAACATTGCAAAATAAAACATGTTCGCTTCCTCAAATTTTGTTGCATGTCGCAATCTCATAATTCATGATGAGTTTTGAGAATCTCATAAACTCAAACTTCTTATGAGTACGGCTCACACCATTCTCACATCTCAAAATGACAACGTCGGCCAATCACAACAGAGTGTAGACAAAAAGAACCATTCGGCAAGCACTTGTCGTAAACCCCTAACTGTAAGAGAATATCTGAGAAGTGAACTGCAGAGGGGGGTTCTAATCACGTGACAGTATATTAGAAGAAAAGCCACCGCTTCATTCCTCATTCAAAAATATAAATGAACAAAGATATTCGCGTCAAGTTCCCCAAGCGAAACCCGGAAAATGAAATAAAATGAGATGGAAGAGTGAGAAATCGTGTTAAAAAGACCTTGTCTCGCCAACATGAATCCTCAGCTCAAAATCAAAACTCATCTCAGCTCTCTCCTTCAAGATAGAGGAACCTCCACATCCAAAAAAGACGCAAAAACTCAAAACAACTCCTCAACAAAAACCAAACAGAAAGAAATAAAAACTCACCATCCCCCGTCTCCCACACACAAAGCCCCCCCATCCAAACCCCCCAAAGGCCCCCCACAACCCAAAACTTCCTCTTCCCCCACCCCCCAACCTCCCCATCTAACCACCATTCCACCCTCCTCACAAAAGTCCCAAGTCGTCCCTGGTTCCTCCCCCGTCCCGCCTTCCTCTGCGGACTACTCGGAAGGACATCATACTCCCGTTCCCTCCCCTTGCCGAGTTTGCTGAGGAGATAGGAACCGAGACGGTAGATGAGGAACGGGAGGACGGGGATGAGGATGGAGAGCTGTGCGTAGATGCCATACCGGTCCAAGGCTTTGCGACGGAGGTGTTTTTCGTGTCCGGTGAGGTCGACGAGGTGGTAGGGCCAGGATAGTGAGGGGGACATTTTGGTGATGGACGGGCTGTGTTGGTGGTTGGTGAGTTGGCGGAGGCAGCGACTGGATTGAGGATACCAGACAGAGGGAGGTATTGCGGATACTCAATCGATTGATTGATTAAATGAATGATCAATCGCGTCTCGCTGGCTGAACCGTACTCCCTTCGATAGATAGTACGTGAATCCTCGACCTCCAAACCAGAGGGAACCCTCAGCTATCAGCTCTTAGCTCTCTCACTCAAGAGCCCAGGGATTAAAAATATCCGAAACGACAAAACTAAGCATGAATCCAATCCAACCGTTCGCTCAAAGAACAGATTTCACATAGGTAGATCCAATCCACACCAACTCAATAAATCTCTCAAAATCAAAAGTCCCAAAGATCCGGAAAACAAATCGAAGAAAGTAAGACGTGAGACGGGGGCACAGCTACGTATCTCTAGCGCTCACCCACCTCGGATCCCGATTTCCGAGTTTCTCGAGATCCGGACGTTCCTGATTGCTCGCTCGGTGGTGAAGTCCGAATGGTGGTAAAGCGGCGATGGGGTACGGGCTTTACGCGCGCGCCTTTCTTGTTGATGTACACGTGTGTATTGACATGGAGGGAAAGAAGCACTCGCACATCGACGTGAGAGATTCCGACGAGAAGGATGGACGTTGGATGGGTTTTAGAGAAAGAATATGGTAAGGGGATTTGGTTTTTGGGGGTGTATTACTTTGTTGGGAGATGAAAAGTGTAAACTGCTTTTTTGTTTGCGGGAAAGTAAATGTAGAGAGCATATCCAGCTAGCGAACGGGCTTTGGAGAATGTCATCAACTAGCATGTGGATGAAGAAGAAGGCATCCATATCGGAATCGATTAAATGGTCGCCACGACGGCATAAATAATGCATGTATAATCCCAGGCACGGGCCACTACAACTCTCCCCACACCTCCTCTACTACTAAAATACTACTCTAAACAACAATTTTTTTTTCACTATTAGGAGTAGAAATTAAATGTAGACTGGTTAGGGTTAGGTTAGGGTGAGGGTAAGAAGTTAGGGTTTGTGGAATATGATTTTTGGTTCTTTTGTAGTATGAAGATTGCTAAGTGCCTACGTTTTGTGCCAGATGTGGCCCAAGCTTCCATGGCGACCATTTAATCGATTCCCTCATATCGCGTTATTGCAAATTCCTCATTAGGACAATTAAAGCGATTAGTAGAAATCCCATCTTGGATATTTCAATTGATTTGTCGGTTGTTCAGAAATATCAGGACAGTTGTAAATTTCTAAGTAGACGATCCTAAAATGAAGCTATCCATGCGTGTTTCCTTCTCTTCCAGGACGTAAATCTTATTGTTTTCATCCACGGAGTATCCCGTCTCATCTCGTTGCACCTAAATGGTAATATGTTTCATGTGTGGCGCTGAGCCTTAGCGGGGTGGCGCAAAATGGTCACGCTTATGCCAAGACCTCACCTCGCTCCCCCCTCTCCGCCAGCCGAGCGAGGTAAAAAATCGCCTGCGTTTTCACAATTTCAGTTTTCACTCAGCCATCCAATATATACTTACCTGTTGTAAGCACTATCCCTAATAATCTGCACAGCCTACTTCATGAATGTCAAAAGTCTCTTGATAGGAAACAGAAAATAACCTCGCTATGGACTTGGAATCCTCTTACTAAAGTTTCAAAGCCTCGCTTGGCGCACTGCATGATCAGAGCGATGAGTTGGCAGTTTTTCTTCGGATTGGAAATTATCAGATATATTGAAATATGGAGTAGATTCATCACATTCAACTCTTGCAGATGATACTTACCAGTTCTGTACGTTATGGAAGGGGATGAGGAACGAGTTTTGGTGTTCTTGCTGCGGGGTCGTGGTGACGCAATGAATGCAGAAGGTCTGTATTGAGATCTGAGGAGTTGGAAGAGAAACAGGATAGTCGTGTGGTAAGCTCGGAAATGGAGTGAACTAATAGCTAGAGGGTTTTGGCTGATGAGATTTCGAGTTCCGGCCGAGAGATATCGCATGCAGCTTGTTTTGCTTGCTACCGTCGCCCTCAAAGATGAATTGTAAAGCGCTTCCAATCACCCGACAAAGGCGTGTCCCTCGAGTGCTTCGAGGGGATTGTCTGAGGATTCAGGTGAACGTTTTCAGGAATGCCTTGCTCTCGGATGGGCCGTATCGCTGTCTTTCAAACCATAGCAAGAGTAGGTCGTAGCGTGATTCCGTGAAGAGAGTGGAAACCGTGAATGTTCAATGTACCGAACTGTGTGACTTTGGCACCGGAGACTGACATTGATGAAGGGAGTCATATCGGAATAGAAGAATGTTTGCTGCGGTAATTAGTCACAAACTGAAATCCAAGTCTGGTCTGGTGACACAAAATTCAATCATGACACGCCACCCATACGATCGATTATGCGGACTTGCCGGTATGGATGCAATTGTCAAATTTGGAATTCCGTCGCGAGAAAAGATTGATTGCGACGAAATTGGAGCTGTCAATAGATTGATGTATAGGTTCGGATGGTACTGGCGTTAGGAACGACAATGGAAGAGGGGATCGTGACCGATTCATTTTGATCGCAGGCTGCGATGCCACATTCCATCGCCACACAACATAATCTTTGAAGACCATCAGAAAAGAATTTGTGTAAACTGGAGCCGAAAATAGAAGAATGGAAGCGCATCAAGATAGAAGCAAGTAGATGCATGAACAATGGTGTTCAGGCTCAACGGCTGGCTGCGTAATCTTCCGGTTGCACTCGTGTTTCGGATTGCATCTTAGTTGTGGAGGTATCGTTGCAATCCTCGCAAGTTCTGGATAGGAGCCGCGAAGAAGAAAGAGAAATAGAAGAGAGAAATGCGGAAATAAGGGCGTTTTTTTGAAGATAGTGTTCGTGTTGGATGGCGTGATGAAACTTGGGTGTCGAGGAGGGTGTGCGGTAATTTCTGCCCCTCGGGCTCCCTCCCCATGAGATCGCGCCGTTACAGTTCTCGCAATCCATCGATTCCAATCCGCTATTGTTCTTGACTTGCTCGGAGGTCAAGAGATTGGAATCTTGGTTTTCCGAGCCATTTTTGAAGGATAGGATAGAGAAGGCCAACGTGGCGGCCAACGAATCTTGCAACTGTGGGGTGGTGTCGCAAGACGAGCCTGAGCCCAACCCCAACAACATGAATAACTGGGAGGTTTCGAAAGTGCTCAAAACAGAATTTCAAAAAGAGAGAGTGATGCGGAGGCAATGCTGACTCGTAATATAAAAACAATTTGACATCCTGAGCAAAGAGATTGAAGGTGGAGAACCAAATGTTGCGGTGTAGATGCAATCCCTTTGCTCCGGTCGCAATCCAACTTCTCCCGATGGCACTTTTCTCTTGAGCCGTAGAAAATACCACACAGATGGAAATTAGAAAAATGGATAGGACGTACGTGAAGCAGGATGATCCAAAGAAATATTGCATACTATAAATAGAGATTAATCGTGTTGTGGTGGTGGGTCTTGCTGATTGATTCTTGCCGCGGAAATTTGGCGATAGCTTCAAAATCGCGATCAAACGCGTTGGGCATTGACGTGGCATCTATGGCCACCACACTTTGAAATTGGGGATTTTGAAGCGATAGAAACCATTTTTGACGATTCTCTTTTCGCTGGGCTGAAGATTGGGAGGAAATTCGAAGCGTGGAGGTTCAATATCAACGCCGGCGCATTTCATCACTCTTTTCGACCGGACTTTTTGAGCGACGCGACGGTTCTCGAGGGTCCTCACGAAATTCATGATATTGGCATATTATATTGACTGACTGTGGAAACTATATGGACGAGGTGAAAGACCATCGACGATTTCAACAAATTTGGTGCGCTGGCAACCCAAAACTCCAAAATGTGGGAGAAGAGAAGCGCGAGGGGGTTGGGTGTGGGTTGATTGTTTGGCTTGGGTCGAACAATCAAGATGTGGGCGATCAATACCCTCGCATGACCCGAACGTAAGCGACATGGAAGGAAGAACAAGACCATCGCAGAACAAGTCAGTATTCCTCTGATAAATCAAGCCAATCAGCGGTCGACTCTCATCCTGAAAACCAGACTAAAGAGGCTAGCCTAGCGTGGTGATTAACTTTGACGGGGGCTCCAAAATGCAGTATAAAGCCCCTCCCCCATCCACTTCGTTTCTTTCCAGGTTCCGCTGCCCCCAACCCGACCACTTTCACCACCACAACCATCCACTCCCACACATCTCACCCACAGTCATTGATTGATTCAATATCTTTTACAAACATCTATCCATCCTCTTCAATTACTACCACCAACCCTCGTCACTATGCCACCAAAGGCTGCTGCTGCTGCTGCTGCACCAAAGGCCAAGGCCGCCTCCGACCATGCCTCATACCAAGGTGAGCTTCTTCCTCCACAACACCACGTCGCGTTTCGATTTTGCATTGGCAAAGTCAATCGCCCTACGCTGGTGCAGCTACTCATGTATTTGGCTTGTAAAGAAATGTATTTTCTGACGCGTTTATCACAGACATGATCACTGATGCTATCGTCACCCTCAAGGATGTAAGTTATATCCCTCGCTACATAACAAAGACCCTCACTAACAATTCACTCAGCGCAACGGTTCAAGGTACGACTCTTCCTCTTCCATATACTCGAGCTTCGCCTCGCTTCCAACTCAGCCGGACTCGACGCGTCTTTTGTTAGTAGGGGATAATTGGACTGACTTTCGCATAGCCGAATTGCCCTCAAGAAATATGTCACCGCCAACAACAAGGTCAATGCTCAAGGAAAGATGTTTGACTCCTTGTTCAACAGAGCATTGGCCGAGGGTGTGAAGAAGGGCGTCTTTGCCCAGCCCAAGGGTACGTCTGACAATAACATTGTCCGATCGCGTTCAATATACTCACAACTCTATAGGTGCATCTGGTGGAACTAAGCTTGCAAAGAAGGAGCCAAAACCAACCGCTGCTAAGGCTGCTAAGCCAAAGGCTGCAGCAAAGACTGAGAAGAAGCCTGCTGCTAAGAAAGCCGCACCCAAGGAGGCCGCACCCAAGAAGGAGACCGCCACCAAGAAAGCTGCCGCACCAAAGAAGGCTGCTGCTACCACCACCAAGAAGGCCGCGGCTCCCAAGAAGGAGGCCGCTCCAAAAGCTGCTGCTCCTAAGAAGCCTGCCGCAAAGAAGGAAACAGTCAAGAAGGCACCAGCCAAGGCCAAGGCAGTAAGTCAAATTCATCGCTCCAACTCAACACGATCTAACATGTACAGTCACCCGCCACTGAGGAGAAATCTGCTGTCACCAGCAAAACCAAGTCTGGACGCGTGACCAAGACCAAGTCACCAACAGCAAAGAAGGCCGCCCCAGCTAAGAAAGCTGCTGCACCTAAAAAGGCTACCCCAAAGAAGGCAACACCCAAGAAGGCATGAGTTTATTGATGACTTGTGTTTTTCACGGATTCCCTTTTTATCACGGTTGGTTGTTCATATGGCGTTTCTGGGATGGGTATGCGCGACGTGAAGGGGATATCACGCGTGTTGTTTTAACGGATTTTTGTTTGATCTTTTATTAGGGAATAGCTTCGCTTTAGTATTGATGATGGGAGGATGCTAGGGGTTCTGCTTCTTTCTCTTCTTTATTGTTGACGGCTTTTTGCTGTACACAACCTTGACAGCGACTAGACGGAAAGTAGGGCCGGAAGGGAGGTGAATATTGGGCAGCGATGCGATGGGGGTGTACTGGATGGATGGGGCTTGTGTATTATACCAGATTTCGGCCAATGACACAGAAAATATTTCCAAACTACTTATTTTACTTGCCATGTGAATTGGGGTATGATTGTGTACAGCTCTAATTATTATGTGGTTGAGGCTTTGCACATGCGCATGTGGGTTGTCTCATTTTCCCTCGACGCGTCAAAGTCATAGCTTTTGTTTTGATTTTCCTTTTTTTCTCCCTCTCTCCCCTCAACGCGTCGGCTCCATCTTTCGTCTCGTTCTCCACTACTCGTACCTGCCCTGGAACAGGGGAGTCAGCAGTGAGCAGGGCAGCAATCCCCGCTCTTATCCGGCCCCGCTGGCGATCAATCTATTTCTACGGCCGATTCCGTTCCGAAGATATCTGTGCAGGCAGTGTGGATGTATTTGCCGGTCACGATACTGCCCAGATACTTTTGGGGGTGTGTCATGTTTTTTGGGGGGTGTGGGGAGGGGGGCTACCGATGGACAAGAAAAGTGGCAGAGATTCATTTTTTTAACTATTAGCCTAAGTTGATTCTAAGTACTAAAATGTTTAAAATATCTAGAGTAATTATCTTTATAGTACTATCTTTTTCGATAAATTACGTTGATTATTCGAAATAACTAATATAATATAATATAATAGTTTTTAGTTAAGTTAGGATAAGATAAAAGAAGTTTAAACTATTAGCATAAGTTAATCCTAAGTACTAAAATATTTAAAATATCTAGAATAATTAACTTTATTATACTATCGTTTTCGATAAATTACTTTGATTATTCGAAATAACTAATATAATATAATGGTTTTTAGTTAAGTTAGGATAAGATAAAAATGAATCTCTGCCACTTTTCTTGTCCACCGGGAGAGTGGGTACAAGGCAAATCGCAAATTTCTGTCCTGCCAGAGTGCGAATAACCTCAAAGAAATAAAAGGAATATAGATTAGAGACGCTATTTAATAGACAGCGTTTGTAATAACAATTACGCTCGAAAATCGTATGCCCTATATCGTGTTCCCTAGTATGCCCCCTCTTCCCTAGGAACATACGAGTAATAGGTAGCTACCTAGTTAGCTTATACAATTGTTTTCTGAGATACGTAGGAGTACAATCCTGGAGTTCTGAATAGCTTTATGTTCTAACCTCGGAGAAGGTCTTTAGATAAAGTAGTATTAAAATACAGGCCTACGAGATATACCACCTTTTCGGGCCTTCGCCCACGGCCAGGGACGAAACAGGATGTAAAAGTGAGTTTACACGGCGAAAGGCTATTGAAGTCGTGTTATCGAAAATATCTATGTAGTGTGGATGCATTTGCCGGTCATTGGATGGTGATTGGACGAGTACTGCCCAGATACTTTGGGGGCATGCGTCACGTTTTTTTTGGGGTGGGGTAAGAGGTGGGGGGGCTTTTTGAGTGGTATGGTTATTGGATGGTTTTTGGAAGTTGGATGTTGTTTGGGAAATTATGAGAGTTCTTTAGGAGGAGGGAGGGATTGTGGTTTTTTCCTTGCCTTGTTTTTTTCCCGAAGTGCTCTTGCGCGCACGTTTTATTCTATGTGGTGGGAGACATTAGCGTCAACGTGGATGTCAACGTTGGTTGAGGACTGAGATGGAGGAATCTAGGGGCCATGGACTGGATTATATAATTCTTCTCAAGTTTCTAATCCTTTGGTTCTGAGTGTGTATGCAAGGTGAAAAGAGATGGGGTTTCTTATGTTGAAGCGTGTTTAAGAGAGGGATAGTTCTTATCCCTTGCTCCAAAACGCCACATTTACAGCCCTCTCCTCATGTCTCTGTTGCCTGGGAGTTGGAGGTTTGTTTATTCAATTCTTTCTTTCATCATTTCCCTCATCATCAATCTCGCAATCTTCTTGGTTCAGCAGTTCATCACTGGTGATAGAATCCGCTACTCAATTCAATTTCCAACCCTTTTCCATAAAAATGGTCACTGTCAGGAACATACCTCCCTTCGGGGACTCAATTTCTTCCTCGATTCGAACTACTTCCACCCTTCCAATTCGGCCTACCAAGCACTCACAGCTTCCGATTCGTCCAGTGCCATGCGGTACCATCTGCGAGAGGTGTACGGAGAGTGAGAGGAATGATGGTGATGCTGAGATGGTGGATGGGATACCAGGAGCTGATTTGGTGGATGTGACGATCCCGGATTGCCAAACCAAGGAATCGGGTTCTCTGTTGAAGAAGGTTCATGGTGAACCTTCGTTTTCTAGAGCGGCGGAGAAGGATGGCACAATTACTCAACCTGTGTTTGATGTGGAGGGTGTTGAAACTGGTAAAGGCAAAGGAGTCGACAATCACCTTCCTTCTAGTACCAATAAGTATGATCGCAAGGTACGATTCCAATCACCAGAAGCGACATCCGAACCAAATCCGAACCCAAAACAAGACGAGAACCAAGAACGTGACTCACCAGAGGAAACCAAAACTCTCGATAAACTTGACCTAATCTCACAAAAGATCTCGAAGACCAAATGCACGAAGGCTTCCCAGGAATCAGATCTCGATCGAAAAGTTCGTCGTGCATTGGTTCATCAGCGGAAGTTAAAGGATGAGAGACAGAAGACAATTGAGACCGAGGGGAATGTCAGGATGGCGTGGTTTATACTCGCTATCAAAACGGAGTTGGCATTCATCAGGGACAGGATTTTGACTTTCCATCGGGGACGAGGGGAATTCTTGGAATTGGAGAGAAAGAGGAATCCTGAAGTTAGCGTGGAAGTCGTGGTCGAACAGCCGGGGAAGGGGATGGAGGTGGATCTGAGGCAGATGAAAGAGAAGGAAGATCGGATTATTGAGGCTCACTATCTTCGCGCTGGCAAGACGACCGAGGAGGTGAAAGCACTCTTCCAGCCCTCTCTCGACCCTTGGGATGGGGATTATCGGAAGATGGCAGGGATTCTGGATAAATTTGAGGATCTCTGGGATAGCTATCGTGAAGATGAAAGGTTCGTCCGTGGAGAGGAGACATTATATTCCATTCCCTCAACCATCAAATCCTTCCTATTCCCCTCGGACCTCGCGCTGCATCCCGCCATAACACCTCTTGAGAAACTCGCACAGGGCATGGGGGAAAGAGTGGCTGAATACTTGATGGGAAAGATGTCCTCTGCTGTTCCAGAGTCGGAAAATCAGTTCTGGGAGTGCCATCGTGAGAGCGAGCTTTCGTGGTTGGGAAATGTTATTGAGATGGAGTTGTTGGGGTTGGATGAACAGTATGGGCGTGGAGGGCAGTTGGAGGGACGGCATAAGGCGTGGGTGAGGAGATTTGAACGCAGTGGTATAGTTCCTGATTGGGATGGTATACCAGTCGAGGCGTGGGATATGTCGAGGCCGGGGAGTCCGTGTGTGGGTGAGGTTAATTTGATGGTGGAGAAATGACAGGTTGGACTTCCGAAACCTTGATCTTGATGGAGGTATTCTGTGTCGTGAGTTCTAAGGGATTTCAAGGTACGAGTGTGTTTTTGTTCTTTGATTCGTCTTGTTGCTAAAGGTCCACTGCCGCGGGTTTATGGAGTGGTTTGAAACTTACGAAGGCATGAAAGTTAGGGTGGATGTAGGCATTTTAGAGCTTGGTGCGCATGATCTCTACTCGATTAAACTATGCTTGAATAGAAAACACTTTCCCAAAAACGAAGTTTCTTTTCCGCCACTCAACTCCCACTATAACTCTCATCCACGCGACATATGTAAGCGAACATTGCTCATAACTATAGAGCTTACTGTTCTTGTCTAGACCCCGTTAGGCGTCAACAGACGTACGAGACTTTCTATAGAGAGCAGGAGTGGTTCTAGGGGAGTAAAAACCGTTATATAGCGACCATGTTAGGATTGGTTTTACGACTTAATGGTCAAAATCGATAAATCGAAAGATAGCACAAGTTTACAAGTCCTAGTAATTAACCGCGCTATCGACTAGGCGTAGATAACGTTAAATAAATACGGCAGAATAAGGTACGAGTTTCTATACCCGATCTAAGTCTCCTGCTTGATAGTATCGAAAATCTAGTTTCCTTTCGGCACTTCGCCTCGTCCCGAAGTTTTTACTTAACTAAGACGTGCGAGTATATATAGTTCTTTACTTCATCCTCTCGCTTAACCCGCACTATCCCACGAGCTATATCTAGAATTAGTAGTAAAAAGCAGTAGTAAACCTCACGAAGCAAATTCCCCTTTCTTGGCTCCGAGTTTCTCTAATATATATCTTATATATCTTACATATTTTATTATCTGTTTAGGTATTGTGGTATTTCCCGATATCCTAAAGAGTAAAAGACTCCTCAAAGCCTCGATGATAGCAAGTACAACCTCTACTTCAGTTGTAACTTGTGTGCCTTACTGAACTACAGAGCCACGACAGAATCGCGTTTGAGGTATTTTAGTATCTTCAAGTTATCTTTTATGCTGCGAATTCTGATGGCATCTGCGAGGCCCAGACGATTTAGAGAGGCTATGTAAAGTGGGAGATCGTTAACAGGATTCTGAGCGAAGAATAAGAACGCCGGCGCCATACTCGCAACCTGCAAGTAACAGTGACCAGCACGCCACATGAAAAAAGGCCTCAACACTTTGTTCTTAAACCTCCAAGTTTCCTTCCATAACAACCACCGCACTCCCACCAAGATACACCTCCTTAACCTCTCCACCCCTAACAACAACCTCCACAGAAATCTCACATCGTCTCCCCATCTCCACTCCTTGCGTAAAAGCAAAACTTTCTCTCCCCTCACCCCCCACAACCTTCCTAAGCGCCAACAACCCCGCAAGTCCTGAACTCGCACTCCCGGTCCCAGGATCCTCTCGGCTAGCAACCATCCTAGTTCTATACCTCCACTTTCCACTATCCTTCCCCATATCAACAAAGTACATCGTACCCACAAGACCAACCTGCCAGCCTTCATCCAGATTCGGATGTCCTTGGTACGTGTTCACCACCAGATTCCCATTCTCAGTTCCGAGAGCGACCTTTTCGAGCGCGGAGAGAGAGGGAAGCTCGACGTAGATGAATGACATCCCCTTTACGATACTGACTAACGGGTGTTCCATGTCGGCAGTGAGAGGGGATTTGAAGGTCTTCGCGTGGATATGGAAGGCCTGGGGGATAAAGGCTTTTACTTCTCCTTCTCCATCTTTGGCTATTGAAATAGGACCAGCCTTGGTAATCAACTTCTCGATATCCTCGCCTGTGGTTTTCAGGAGATAGAACGAGGTTCCGACCGTGGGATGACCGGCGAATGGGACTTCGGCGTAGGAGGTGAAGATGTCGATGTTTCTCTCTTTGCTAGGAGGGGAATCTGGGGATGGGAGATGAAGAAAGACGATTTCTGAGAGGTTGAATTCTTTTGCTATGGCTTGTTTTTGGGATTGGGTGAGGCTTGATTTATATTCTGATGGCACGCGGATTATGGAGAGGGGATTTCCTTGGTAGCGGGTTGTTGTGAAGACGTCGATGGTTGTGAAGGAGAGCTTCATTTTGATGGATGTAGACTGAATTGAAACTAGAACGCGGATGGAAATGGGGTTTGATGATAATTGATAAATGAGGGGTTTGGGATGATTTCTTACCTGACGATGAGTTATCGAGATGCAGGTCTTCCACGTGATCGTTGACTCATTCCATATCAACTTCAAGATGTATTTCGTATTCGGGTTGGTAGATACAAGATTTTACATGGAATAGAAATGGCTGGTGATATTTCGCTGTAGTAATATTGAGTGCTAACTTGTAATGTCCCTGGTAGGAGATATAACACGCAAATCAGCTACGAGGTAGGGGTTGAATGCAACAGAATGACTCTACAATCTTCAAAGGGCCTCCGTGCTGCCCTTCTCGGCCTTGAACAAGCTATAAACTCCCCACTCTGGCCTATAGAGATGCTGGTTATGCCTCGACAACCTAGAGGCTGCGTTACAGCTAACCCACCGTTCGGTGGGAACCTCGCAAGGGGTCTTTAATAGAGTCCACTCCCTAGCTATGACCTACCCTGGAAAGGTGGCTATCCGCTGGTGCCCTAGCCATGTAGGGATTC
>UNPT01000341.1:0-58528 GCA_900536445.1 Hymenoscyphus occultus
GCGTTTTGTGGCGTCAAAGCCACTTGTACGGGACACGCTGAATGCGGACAATCAAGGACAAAGACCAGTCCGCATCCGGAATCCTTTGACCTACTAGGACAAAGACCAGTCCGCATCCGGAATCCTTTGTACCAAATGACCAAGGACCCTTTGACCTACAAGGACAAAAGGAAGTCCGTATGCGGACAACCTCCTAGTCACATGCTCAGTCCAGGACGTCTATATATACTTGGGCTCCCTCCACTTAGTTTTAGGTTTATTAAAATAAAAAAAAGCTTTCGAGAATAACATAATTATCTACCTCAACTTGCTTATCCTTATCTTTTTTTTACCATTTTTACAAGAATCTCTTATATTTTTTATATAAATTAAATACTAGCTAGTTCTTTTAGTAATATAAACGTTAGGTCTTCTAGTAGTATAAATCTTAGTTAAGAATAGTAACTATAGTTTATAAAAAAGAGAGATATACTAGTAGAGCTATTTACTATATTATATATAGTAAATTCTACTAAAGGAAAGTAATATATTTACTTCTTTTAAATAAAGTCTAAATAATGGTAAAGATATTTTACTACTAACTTATTTATAATCTTAATCTAGCTATCAGTTTTAAGGTAATAGGCTATTAAGAGCTATACTTAAATTTATAATATATAATAAATAGTACTTTAAAAGTCTAATATAAATAATATACTTTAATTAGAAATAATCGAGCTAGAAAGACTATAGAGCTTCTAAATCTCTTTAATAAAGTTATGAGCTAGGTCTATAGTAGTTATAGTAGTCTTATAAGGAATAATATAGTAATTCTTAAAAAGCTTATTAGTTACTACTATAATCTAGTTTAAACTATTAACTCTAGTAAGAGAGCTTATAAAGTTTATAAATAAGTTAGTCTAGTACTAAAGTAAAAGTAGAAGTAGTTTTAAAGTACTCTAATAATAAAGCTAGAAGTACTTATTATATTTACGTACTTACTTATAGATAGTTAACTATAAGTTAACTAGAGTTAAATTATATTTTAAATATAATTAAAATATAGTTTAAATAAAGTTAAACTTAAGTTAATAGTTTAATATAAGTTAAATTATTAATTAAAAGTAAGTTAAAAGTAAGTTAACTAAAAGTTAAACTTAGGTTTAACTAAGGTTTAACTATAGTTGATAGTTAAAGTTAATTAAACTATAATTTAATATTAATTAAACTAGATTTAAAGTAAAAGTTAAATAAAGGTTAAGTAGAAGTTAAGTAGAAGTTAAGTAGAAGTTAGATTAAAGTTAGACTATAGTTTAATTTAAGCTAGACTAAAGCTAGACTAAAGTTTAAACTAAATTTTAACTACAGTTTAATTAAAGTTTATAAAGTTTAATTTAAATTAAACTTAAATTAATATAAATGTATATATAAATTATATTTAAACTTATAAAGTTTAATTGAAATTAGAAAGATATATTAAAGAACTTTTAAAAAACCTTAGTTAATAGATATTAGTTTAAACAAAGCTCAGAAGTACTTAAGATAAAAAACTTTTCTTAAAAAAGAAACGTAATCTTTTTCTTCTTTTATAATTTTCTCTTTATCTTATATAGTAATTAGCCCTAATTTTAGTACTTATATACGTTTTAGACTTCGCGCTATAAGCCTATATACCCCTAAAGTTTAGCCGAGCTAGCGGGTAGTAGGCGGCGTACTCTATAGTTATAGTTAGGACTAATGCGACGCTAGGACCTAGCGCGGGCGCCGTCGGTGTATAGGCTACCCGATTATCCTACCTTTGTTATCCGACTACCTTCGAAGTACTCGATCGACTACCCTTCCTTTGAAGTACTCGATCGACTACCCTCCCTCCCTTCGAAGTACTCGACTACCCTCCCTTCGAAGCGCACGAAGCCCTCGAACGTACAGCGCTGGTACGTACAGCCCTAATACAGCATATAGTGGTGGCATGGCATATGGTGGTGGCATGGCATATGGTGGTGGCATGGCATGGGGTATGGTGGCTAGCATATGGTGGTAGCATGGCATATAGTAGTAGCATGGCATATAGTAGTAGCATGGCATATAGTAGTAGCATGGCATATAGTAGTAGAATGGCTAGCTGGCATATGGTGGTGGCACGGCTGGCTGGCATATGCTGGTAGCATGGCTAGCATATAGTAGTGGTATAGCTGGCATATAGTGGCATGGCTGGCTAGCATATGGTGGTGGCATGGCTGGCTAGCATATGGTAGTGGCATAGCTAGCTAGTATATAGTGGTAGTATATGGTCATAAAAGAGCGTGTTCCGTAGGAGTAGTACAAGCACGAGAATAACACGAAATCACGTGATTCTTAACTTTTTCGGGCTGTTTCTAAGCGATTTAGAGTTCTATTTAACTATAGTTAAATTTATTCTAGGATAAAATTAAACTTATATTGGACTAAAGTCGGGTAAAAGTTAGACTCGAGTTAGGTAAAAGTTAGACTTAAGTTAAATAAGAACTAAACTAAACTTAACTAAAAGTTAACTTTTAGTTAACTACTATAAATTCTAGTACTAAGTAAGGTAGGTATAATTCTTATAAGCCTTATAAAATTAAGTAATATTATAATATAATCTTAACTACTAGTAATACTAAGAGACTAACTTAAATAACTTATTTTATTTTAAATAGCTACTTTCTATAGAATTATAGCTTTTCTAGAGTAACTATATTTATAAGTTAATATTAGGGATATATAAGCGGTCTTAGAAATATAGCTAATTATTATAGATTATATATTCTAATAAAGATACTTCTTTAGAGTATAGAGTATAGTTAATATAATTTATTTTATTAGAAATCTATTTTTAAAAAAGATTATTGAAATACCTCTCCTTAAGTATATAGGTTATTCTCTAGTTATTAGATTTAGCTACTTTATTAAATTAAATAGGTAATAAACGTAAGGTAGGGTCTAGATTATATCCTTTAAGTAGGGCCTAGTCCTAGTATTTTAGGTAAAGGTTATTCGAATCTTAGAGTAGGTTCTAGGAGTAGTATATTAGAGAGTTAGGCTTAGTAAGAGTTCTCCTAGGAGCTACTTTAATAATAAAGTTAAAGGAAAATAAGAACTTACTTTAGTAAACTTAGTAGTAAGTAAAGTATTTAATAGTTATAAAGTACTTAAGATTCTAGTAGTTTATAATAATAGAAATAGAATACTTAATACTAGCTAGCTTAGCTTACTAGGATTTGAAAGCTTATATAATTAGAAGAAGTTCTTTATTATAAATCTTACAATTATACTTAGTAAGGTTAAATACCTTAGATATAAAGTTAATAGAGTATAAAATACTAAGAAAGTACTAAGAAAGTATTATAGTAGATATAAAGTTAGAAGAGTTATATTCTAAGACTACTTCTTTAGTATAGTTAAAGTAGTATAAGATAAGGGCTAAAATAAAGGCTTACTTAAGTTCCTAAAAGGTACTCTTATATTTAGAGTCCTAGTACTAAGTAATACCTTATTTTAATAAAAGGTTTAAAGGTTTAGTAAAGTAAGAAAAGTTTCTAATAAAATAATAATAAAAGTTTAAAAAACCTAGAAAGGCTTATAAATCCTTTAAAGTAGAGAGGGTTTACTATTAAGTAATTATAGAGACCTTATTAGAATTTATATAAAAACTCTTAGTATCAATTATTATATTAAAGTACTTAACCTTATAAACTTTAAATTTATACTTCTTAATATCTAAGTTTAATTCTATAGCTTATAACGTATAAGTACTATATAAATATACTTTTAGTAAGAGTTAAGGTTGTTTAAATAAACTAAGTTATTATTTATATAAGCTATATAAAATATATCTAGGAATAGGCGAAGTACTTTATTAATTTAGGCTTAAGAAGTAGTAGATATATTAATAAGGCTAAAGGGAACTATAAAAGACTTAAATAAGTTATATTAAGTATTAAAGGGTCTTTTAAATTAATAGAATAAAATACTAGTTTTTAATAATAATATTATTTAAAAGATAATAATCTATATAAAAGTAAAAGATACTATTAGGCTTCTTAGTAAATAATATAAGTAAAGTAGAAAAGATATACTTACTTAGATAAAACCCTCGTACTTTTATAAAATAAAAAGTTCTAGTTTAAATATATTATAAAGCTTATTATATAGTAAGGTCTTCTCTAGCTTTAGCTTAATATAAAGATTATAGTATTAATATAAAAGCAAAATATTAGTAGTATCTTAGTTAAAAAGTAGTAGGTAATAATAATATTATATAAGTAATAGAAAAGTAGAATTAATAGTAGATTTTAGTTATAAAGTAATCTTTATATCCTTTATTAATATACCTTATAAATAAAGGTTAGTAGCTTATTATTACTAAGTTCCTAGAACGTTAACGTTTAGTAGAAGTTTAACTAATTCTTTTTATAATATTTATTCTATTTATTTATAGCTAAGTAAGGCTATTATTAAAATAAATCTAGTAGTTTTTATTAATAGAAGAGTTCTCTAAGCTTATACTAAGCGTTATTAAATACTAGTTAAAATTAAAGAGAGAAAGAGAAAGTACTTTAACTTTATAAGTCTCTATAAGCCTATAGAAAGTAGTAGCTCCTACCTTTTATAGTAGTAGTACTTATACCTTCTCCCTTATATATATAACTTATATAGTATCTAATTACTATAGAATATACTTAGTAGTAAGCTTTATAAAACCTAGAATAAAAGTTAATAACTTACCTAGCTTAGTTTATATTTAGGTTATAAAGAGCTAGCTATAATTAACCTAGAATAATATTATAGAATACTATTATAATAATATAAAACTATTACTAGCGTTTAATATATTTACTAATAATTAAATCTAGAGTAATAGTATATATAATAATACTTATAATAAAAGGTTATTTATTTATAATATAGAAACTTTAATAGTATTTAAGTAAGTAGTTTTAAAATAAATATATTTTATTATATATAGTTGGAATTAATAAAGTATTAAGCTAATATACTAGAATTAAGTATATAATAAATAGTAAAAGTAATATATAGATTATTAGTATTTATAAGATCTCTATAAACTATTTTATAAAAAACTTCTATAATATTCTTTTACTTTTCTTAAAGTAAAAAAAGTCTTAATATCTTTTTCTAAGTATATTTCTAATAATAACTATTACTAAAAACTATACTTTTTTTACTATATTTCTTTTTACCTTTTTCTTCTTTTTAGCTTCCTTTAATTTTAGGTATAGTATTATAACATTATAGTCTAAAGAGTTATAATAGAAATAAAGGTTATACTTTAATTAATATACTTTATACACTTTCTTATTTTTATTAGTAAGTATATATTTTTTCTTATTAATATCTTTCTTAGTTTAAATAAACCTTACTATCAATTTTAAAAGCGTCTAAGTCTATAAGGTTACTAGGTTTAGTTATAACTATAAGGGTAAGAGAGAAGATAATAATAGTTAAAAGGTAAACTTCTTAGTTATAAAATTCTTACTAAAAACGTAGTAGTAAATATAATTAGTATTTCTAACTAAGAAAGCTAAAGTAGTAAGAGTTAAAGTATTACTATAGTATAGGTTCTATAACATATACTTAGTAACTTAAGAATGTAAAGTATTAAATAGAAGTATATAGGCCTTATATTCTTATAATTTAAAAGTAGTATAAATAGCTAAGAATTAACTAAGGAATTTATTAGTTTTTATATTACTTTAATAAAGCTTATAAAGTTTTATAAAACTATTACTCTAAGAGTAAAAGTTACTAGAGGTTTTATTTAAAGTATTAAAGATATTACTAATAGTTTTTAAAATAAAGTTATAGTATTTAAGGTTATTAATATAAAGGTTAATATACTTATATATCTTATCTTCCAAAGTACTTAGAATATAGTTTATATACTTAGTTTTACTAGTCTACTAATTATAGTTCTAGGAAAGCTTGATTCTTATACTAATTAAATAGTTATAATGGTTTATAAGAGAATAAATCTTACTACTAAATTTAATAAAATCTAGGTATACTAGTAAATATATAATAGATATAAGTTATAAGTAAGTATTTACTAGTATAAACGCTTCAGTAGATTAAGTAAGTTAAGCTAGTTAAATAAGTTAAGTCTAAGATTAAGATTATTATTATTATAAGTTGTATATCTAGCCTCGAAATATAACTAGTTTTCTTCTTAGGTTACTAGTATCTTAAGTTACTTCCTTTTTATTTTAAAAAGCTTTTATATATACATATATTTAGTTAACTCTAAGTTATTAATAACACTTATAAATATTTATTAGAAAACTATAAGGTTTTAAGTTATAGCTTCGAAAAATATCTACGGATTATTATAATAATAGTAAAGGTCTTTAATATTATAGTTATAGTGATTATTATTATTATAGTTATAGTGATTATTATTATTATTAGTTTTATAGGTCTAGGAGCTATTATTAACCCTTAAATCTACTACTAAATCCGCTACTACCGAATTCGTCTACTATAATAGATTATAATAACTATATTAATTATATTAGTTCATATAAGATAGATAATATATAAGAGTAAAAAGCTTTTATATATATTCTAGTATATTAGTTATATAATTATTAAGTAGCTCTTATAATATTCTTACTAGTTCTTATTATATTTATATTAGAGATAACTATACTTAAGAGAATAGAAAAGGTATAAAAGAATACTAAGAGTTCTTACTTATTATAAGAGGCTACTCTAGGTAGTACTCTTAGTCTACTTATATAAAAGAGGGATTAGAAGTAAATAAACCTTAATTTCTTTCTCTTTTTAGATTTTATAATATTACTACTAGGTTAAGTAAACCTTAGCTTTAGTTAAGAGAGGTTTATATAAGCTAGAGTAGCCTCTTTATAGCTATTACTTTTAGGAGTAAAAGTTATTACTTTATTTTTATATCTTATCTTAGCTTATTTAGCTTAGTTCTATACTATTAAGAACTCTTTCTTAGTAAAGGTAAAGTATACTCTTTGGTAATTAATATACTTTAATAGAGCCTCCCCTTTCTTTAAAGAGTAATTATTCTTTTTTTAGTAAGCTTCTCTATTATTCTAGGTATATTTTACTTCTCTCTTATAGTAGTTTATTATATAACTTTACTACTAGTATTAAAAGTATTTTATAGTATTAACTTTAGGTATATATCTTTTATAAGAGAAGTATTAGTTTTTTAAAAGAGTCTTTTCTTATAAAGTAGTCTTACTTTATTAATTATAGCTATTTTAAAAATAAGGTTTAAGTTTAACTAGTTCTTTTTATTTAATTTTACTAACCTTATACAAATAGTTTTAATTATTTTTACTTTAGATCGTATACTTATTTAGTTTAGTAGCTTTACTAGCTTATTATTTTAAATAGCCTTACTAGAAAAACTTTTTATAAGTATTACTAGTATTTTATAAACTATTTTTACTATTTTCTCTAAATACTTTCTTAGCTTATTTATTATCTTTTATAAACTTTATTTATTATTTACTTTCGAAATATATATAAGTATCTTTAAAGAGAAAGATTTATACTAATATTACTATATAGCTTTTATATAAAAAGGAACCAAAGTTAATAGATATAATAATCTTTATAACTAAGTAGCTATAGAGTCTTTTATTAATAAAATACTTTTTAACTATTAATTTATAAAATTATTAAGCTAGGATAATATATTTCCTTTTACTTATTAGTTTTATATTTTATAGTATATTTATCTAGGTTAGAGGTACCTCTTAGAACTACTCTCCTTTATACTTTAGTAAATTAATTAGTTAACTAATTAACTTAGTTTTTATTTAAATATAAATTAAAGAGCCTTTATTATTTAAACGTTTATATTTATTATATTATATAGGAGTAGCGCGTTACTATAAAAGCGCTATATTACGTAATATTTCAAAAGCGCTACTTACGTATAAGCTATATAAGCTACTTATATACTTTTCTTATAAATACTAAAAGTATACTCTAATTCTAAAGGCTATATTAAATATAAAATACTTTTAAAATATATATAAATTAGAAATAAATAAAGTAAACTAATACTATACTACTAAGACGCTATCTCCTCGAAACTAGGTTAAAATCGGCTTTAAACCTTAGAACCGATTAGGAACCGATCAGGAACCCTCAAGCAACGCTAGTCGAGCCGAGATTAAGCCGGTGTTAAAACCGAGTCTAATTCTATAACTTAATAAAAAATTTATAGTTTCGGAGCGGTTTAAGGGTTCCGAAGCCGCTAATAGGGTTCGAGCTAGGGTTAAAAGTAGGTTAAAAGTAGTTCGAAACTAGTTTCCGTACTTTGAATCACTCGAAAAGAGTTTGAAAAAGTAAAAATCACGTGATTTCGCGTTGTATTCGTGCCTGTACTACTCCTACGAATCACGCCCTATTACGACCATATACTATACTACTACTATATACTATACTACTACTATATACTATACTACTACTATATACTATACTACTACTATATACTATACTACTACTATATACTATACTACTACTATATACTATACTACTACTATATACTAGCCATACTACTAATATATACTATACTACTACTATATACCGTACTATAGCTATACGTTCGAGGGTTTCGTACGCTTCGAGTACTTTGTACGCTTTAAGAGGAGGGTAGTCGAGTATTTTAGGGTTACCGAATTTATAAAGGTAAGATAGTCGGGTAGCCCGTATACCGACGGCGCCGGCGCTAGGTCCTAGTAGGTCCTAGCGTCGCCTTAGTCCCAGCTATAGAGTACCCTGCCCGCATCCCGCTACCCGCTAGCTCGGCTAAACTCCGGGGGAATATAGACTTATAGCGCGAAGTCTAAAACGTATAAAGATACCAAAATTAGGGCTAATTACTATATACTATAAAGAGAAAATTATTAAATAAAATTATATCTTTTTTAAGAAAAAAAAGTTATTCTTAGTATTTATTAGCTTTATTAATAAACCTTTAGTCTAAAGCTACTTTAAGACCGATTTAGAGCTATTTTAAGACTAATTCGGAGCTATCCCTTAGCTCTAAAACGTTCTAGAATAACTCTAGAATCCTTCTTTTATTCTAGAGCTATTCTAGAACTAGAGTTAAAACTTTAAACTAGTTTAGAGTAAATAGCCGTAGGTACGTATATATACTATAATTCTATATTTTTAGAATATATATATAATTATTATAATAGAAGTTATTATTCTCTTTTTACTACGTACGTACCTACGAATTTTTGCTTAAAACCGATTCGAAACTAGTTCGAAACCGGTTCGAAACCGGTTTAAGAGTTTAACTTAGTTCTAGAACCGAGTTAATAGTAGAGTTGAAACTAAGAACTAATTCTAAACTAATTCTAAACTACTTTAAACTACTTTAAACTACGTTAAATCTAAAGAATAGCTCTAAATTAACTTCTTATTAGCTCTAAAACCTTAGAATCGCTTTATAAGCTATACTAGAGCTTATATCAGTAACTATGTACTAGGTGGTTTACTAATAAAGATATATAAAAAGTACTTAGAAGAATTTCTTTCTTATAAAAAACATGATTTTTTTCTTTTACGATTTTATCTTTATTTTATATAGTAATTAGCCCTAATTTTAGTATCCCTATATGTTTTAGACTTCGCGCTATAAGTCTATATACTCCCGAGGTTTATCCGAGTTAGCGAGTAGCGGGCAGCGGGCAGCGGGCGGCGGGCGGCGGGCGGCGGGCGGGGTAGTCCGTAGCTGGGACTAAGGCGACGCTGGGACCTAGCGCGGGCGCCGTCGGTGCACGGGCCACCCGATCATCCCACCTTTGCGTATTCGATAACCCTCCCTTCGTAGTACTCGACAACCCTCGTAGTACTCGACAGTCCTCCCCTCGAAGTACTCGACAGCCCTCCCTTCGAAGTATTCGACTACCCTCCCCTCGAAGCGTACGATGCCCTCGAAGTGTATGAAGCCCTCGAAGCGCACGACGACGACCACTCGTATAACGACCCGCATATGGTAGTAGCATGGCATATAGTGGTGGCATGGCATATGGTGGTGGCATGGCATATAGTGGTGGCATGGCATATGGTGGTGGCATGGCATATAGTTGTGGCATGGCATATGGTGGTGGCATGGCTAGCTGGCACATGGTGGTGGCATGGCGTGGCTGGCATATGGTGGTGGCATAGCATATGGTGGTAGCATGGCGGATAGTCGTAGAAGGGCGTGTTTTATAGGAGTAGTATAGGCACGAATATAACGCGAAATTACGTGATTCTTTTATTTTTTAGGCTGTTTTTGAGTGATTTAAAGTATTAATACTAGTTTCGAACTAGTTTCGAACTAGTTTTAACCCTAGCTTAACCTATATAAGCCGCTCCGGAACCTTGAACTTTTCAAAGAGGTATGGAATCGGACTCGGTTTTGACACTAGCTTAATCTCGGCTCGACTAGCGTCGCTTAAGGGTTCCTAATCGGTTTACAAGCGGTTCCTAAGCGTTTCCTAAGGTTTGAGTCGGGTTCGAACTAGGTTTAACCTAGTTTTAAGCTAGTTTCGAGCTAGTTTCGAGCCGGTTTTAAGCCGGTTTTAAGCTAGCTTTAACTCGGTTTTAACTCGGTTTTGAGCAGATAGCGTCTTAGTAGTATAGTACTTTTAATTATAACTATAGTTATTTCTAAAATACTAAAGTATTTATATATTTATAAAAGAATACTAAAGCTAAAGGAACTACTTTTGTACTTATATTTAGCTAGAATTATATAATAAAAAAATGTAAATATAAATAATCTAAGTCTTTAAACTATATTCTAGTATTCTTATAATACTATTATAATACTTATAGCTAGCTAGGTATAGATTATATACTAAGAGTAGAACGTAGACTAAGAGTAAAATTATATTATATTATAATATAGGCGAAGAGTATCGAAGTAACATAGCTCTCTAGCAACTTTATAGTATATTACTAAATACCCTTAATATTACTATTACTTTATTATTATTACTATTGTTTTATTATTATTACTATTATTTTATTATTATTACTATTTTATTATTACTATTTTATTCTTAATATTTTAATACTATAATATAACTTATATATACTCTAGTATTAATGAAAAGGTAGTAATAAAATATAGTAATAGTAAGGTATAATAATAATAAGGTAGTAGTAATAATAATATATAAATAATATTATAAGATATTAAGAGTACTTAGGAATAAACTATAAAGTAACTAGAAGGCTATATTACTTTAATATTATTTAGTAAAATATTAATACTATATAGTACTAGGTATATTCTTATAATACTTTTATAATATTTATAACTAGAATAGTATAGGTATACTAAGAGTATAACTATAGATCTTAGTAAAGTAGTAAAGGTATATTACTTAAATTAAAGCTTTAATATATAATTTATTTTATAAGTATAACTTTTCCTTAGTATTTAACTCTCAATTAAATAACTTATTATTATTATATTATAAAACCTTAACTAAGATACTAACTTAAAAGCCGGCGAGTTTATATAAGCTAGAGTAGCTAGTAAGACGTACTTATAACCTAGTTACTATATAATTAATTAATTTATAATTAATTATTAAATATACTAAAAGGTTAAGAGCGAGCCTATAAGTCTAGTTAGTCTTATAATATATAAAATTAGTTAGTAGAAAGAGTAAGTAAAAATACTATATCTAAGCGAGCTAAAGCTAAATAGTTATACTTAGATAATACTAGTTTAAATAACCTTTATTTAATAGTTTAAACTTTATTTAATAAGGTTATAAATAACTTTATAAGTAACCTAGAAGCTATTTAACCTAAATAATATATTATTACTTATATATAAACCTAAGTATAAGATAATAAGTATATAATAAGCTTACTAATTTTAACCTAGTTTAGTTAGAGAACTTACTAAGAGTTAAACTATAAATACTACTATAGTACTATAGTACTTTAATAGTAAATATTAGTAAAGAAATCTATAATATAAGTATAATATAACAATATACTACTTAGATACTTTAGTTACGTTATTTCTTAAGATATTATAGTATTTTTATTTATAATAATAATATTATTATTTATACTTAATTACTCTTTAATTACTTTAATATAAGTAAATTTATATCTTAAGTACGTATTTAGTAACTCTCTAAAAGATTTATTATTCTCTACTTCTTATATACTAATATAAAGGATATTCGCTAATAAAAGAATATAAATTAAGAGTAGCGTAATACTATTTATATTAGAAAGATTCTAAAGGGAACATAGCTACCTAGTTTTCTTTCTATTACATTTTCTCTATACGTTTATATCTCTTATCCAGCTCTTCTAACATGCCTTCTACATCAAAGTACCATAGCTTATGTGAGCGCCTAGTAATCTCAGCCTCACACTTCGCCCAGTCTGTTCCGGTGTCTGGGTGAATCCACTCGTAGATGTCACAGACATCCCTACTACTGTTGACAAGCCACTGGGATCGTTCCCGTCGAACACCATCGTAAATGATAAACACATCCTCGACGGCTTTTGCCCTAGCCTCCACAGAGCTCCAGGATGTCTTCATGAGGCGCTCCATCAAGGTACACACAGCGAGGGCATCCTCGACACCTATTCCCGCGCCGGCACCGTGATGAGGCGCTGAGCCATGGGCAGCGTCACCGGCAAGGCATACACGGTTCGCGATGTAAGTGGGTATGGGATGGTCGTAGGTATCGAATATGGCCCACTTGTCTAGATGATCGGGCAGCATCTCGGCGATGGACCGCACTGTCGGGCCCCACGATGCAAAAACCTTCATCACCTCTTCACGCGTGGCCGGGGCGGTCATGGGCTTGCAGCCTTCGACGTCCTTCCACTCGTCGGGATGGTTGATGAAGGCGACGACGTTCAACATCTTCTGCTGAGCTACGGGAAAGTGCAACAAGTGCGCGCCAGGGCCCGTATGCATGTGTTGATTCCGGGCCTTGTAACTACCGAGAACCGGCTCGGCCCGGTCCATGGGAATCAGCCCCCGATAGGCGACCTTGTGTGTAAAATGGGGATACGAGACTGGGTTGTCCTCGCCGAACATAACCTGCCGTACCCGAGATTTGATGCCGTCGCATGCGATGACTGTAAATCTCGCCCCATTAGTTAGCCATGAATATATATAGGATTAGGGTTAGGGTTGAAGCTAGTGCCATTTTCAAGGAGGATGGGGGGACTTGCTTGCATCCACCTCTGCCGTCGACCCATCGTGGAACTGGACTTGTACCTTTCCGCCATGGCCACCGTCAACATATGTATCGACCCGCTTGCCAAACCGGACCATGCTTGGGTCGACCACCTTGATCAGTTCATCGAGGAGATGTGCCCGGTGGCAGCCCTGAAATCCTTTATAACCAGTGTAAAGCTTGAACAGCAGTTTGCCCTCGGTGGTCTCAGCATTCTCAGGGTCATAATTGACACCGTCGACCCACTGCACGTAGTCGCTAGGATTCTCAGGGTCGCCGTTGGGCGTGGCCACCCGGTTGACAGCCTCGACTATCTGGGGATCCACGAGACCCATACACTTCAAGGCATTGGCGGTGAAAGCGACACCGGCCCCAATCTCGCGCAAGCTTCGAGACTGCTCATAGATGACGGCCTTGACCCCTCGCTTAGCCAGACCCATAGCAACAACAACACCGATAATGCCCCCGCCGACGATAGCCACTTCAAAATCTTCCATCGCTGCACCTTTTTTCATAAGTATACTGATAACAGGACTCGGTCCCCCGGGGGATGCTGCGATTGTAATTATGCTGGAAATTGTAAGTTGAACATCGTGCTTTAATGTGGCGGTGGTCCGGAGTTTCTTGACGGAGTGGAAGCTGTAGACGCTCGTGATAAGCGTAGAGTACCAAGTACTCTTGGATTTTCGAACGGACCTTTTGTTTGAGCATGTTTGACTCAAGAATTTCTTGTTGATGCGATTGAATCTGTGACTAGGCACAGTACTTACTTGTATAGAGTCCATTTCTGAGCGGACCTCGTACCTCATAGTAGACTGCTCTTGGACTCTATTTCGTAGATTGATGTGATTGATTCTCTGTTTATTTAGGGTTACCCAAAGCCACCCACACGCTTCACAAAGAAAATCCTCGATTCAACACACTCCAGATGGACGATTTCGAGAAGTATCAGGATGTCATTGGGCAGCTGCCCTCCCTGAAGGCCTACCTTCACTTTACCTCGGGGTTTACCATACCCAACGGCATGTCAGGCGAAGAGATGGTGGGGGCATTCCAAGAGGCTGTACGCAAGGTGGTGGCAGCGTTCCCTTTCCTCGGGGGAAAGGTCGTCAATGAGGGGAGCGGAGAGGGAAATTCAGGCGTCTTCCGCATCGCGCCATGCCCACAATTTCATGGCACCTTTGTGCGTAAAGTGAAAGACTGCGAGAAGCTCTGCCCCTCGTACCGCGAGATCATGGCCGTCCAGGGTGCCTTGCGCACCCTCGATGGCTCCATCTTGACCGAGCAGACGGCATTCCCTCTCAGCTACCAAGAAGACGATGACCACCCGGCGCCGGTGGTGGCTGTGCAGGTCAATTTGGTGAGCGGAGGGATCCTCATGAACTGGTGCGCTCAGCATAACATCATCGATGCTGGGGGACTTTCGCAAGTCATGAAGCTTGTGGCAACCGCGATGCGCGGCGAGGAGTTTTCTGCCGAGGCCCTCGCTGAGAGTACGCGAGACCGACGCAGCATGATCCGGCTGCTCGGCCCCGATGAGCCGATGCTGGACCACAGCTATCTCCGAAGGCCGGAAGAGCTGCCGGCCATGCCTCCGATGTCGTCTTTCGAGTGGCGCGACTACCGCATCACCGGCGCCGGCCTCCAAGCGATCAAGGCGCTCGCGTCCGACAAGCAAGATTATGAGGCTTCGGTCGCCTTTGTCTCGAGCAACGACGCCATCAGCGCCTTTTGCTGGCAGCAGGTTGCGCGCGCGCGCGTCAACAAGCTCAATAAACCCGGCGATACTATCGGCAAGATTGGAAGGGCCTTCGACGTTCACCCGATCCTCAACATCCCACAAGAGTATACTGGCCACAGCGTCGCCATCGCCGCATCGTGGCTGCCGCTGGACGCCATCGCGTACCGGTCGCTGTCCTACGTCGCCTCAGTGCTGCGTAAGAGCCTATCCAAGGTTGCGACCGAGTACTGGGTTCGCAGCTTTGCAACGCTGATCTCCAACACGCCCGACAAGTCTACCATCACATTCGCTGGCCGTTTTGACCCGGAAACGGATTTTGGTTTGTCGTCGGTCGCCACGCTCCCGTACCGTTACGACTACGCCATTTTGGGGACCCCGGATTTTGCAAAGCGCCCCCTGTTTGGAGGCCTGCCCAGCACCGTCTATATTATGCCCCAGTACACGGATGGTAGCCTTGATGTGCTCTTTAGTCTGAAGCCAGAGGAACTGGATGCTATGGAGCAAGATGCGGACTGGCAGAAATTTGCTAAAAGGCTGTGAGTCGCTTTTATGGTGTCCCGTCTGCATGGGAAGTGTAGTTAGATAATCTACTTGTCTTCTAATACAATCCCTATCCCCCCATCCACCTAGCTAGCTTGGCACGTGATCAGCCTCAACCTACCTACAAGGCCTGCTATCTCCTTCATCTTTCTTATTGGTATAGAACCCGAGTAGTACCTAGCGTTCCTTATGCAATCTCGCGATACATCATCTACTAAGATCTCCAATCCTTTACTTTGTGGTGATTCGTTGCTTTTCCGATAATCACCTGAGCTGTGTATCTTTCTCTTTCAACCCCCAGATCTCCCAAATCTTCTTGGTCTTCAACTATTTTATCCCGTCTGGAATAATCAATCTATAGTTGACTTTGTTGTCGGAGATTTATTGAGCTAGCAAAATAGTTCTGTTAAAATCATACTCTTATCCAGGTATACCGCTCATAACTATACAATAGCATCATGTATACGAAATATTACTCTACCTTGCTAAGTTGGTAGCTGTAGTTGGTTTTAGTACAAGGTTCTCTGGTTACATTCGGTAAGTTGTATACCGGACTAATAAATAACGAAGGTGGTAGCCCGGGGCACATTTACTCCGTAAGGCTTATATCCTAAATCCGGTTGGTCAGCTAATACACACAGGTAGCTAGCTATAAGGGAAAGAAGAGGGGAAAAAGACGAAAAGAAAATAAATAATATCAGTTGTCCTTACAAGCCCCGTCTAACAAATTAACGAAATCACCGAGTTCTTCGCTGACCGACTGACAAACACATCGAATCATTCACGAAATCAACCTCCGTTCATAATCAATCGGTGCTAGTTCGGATTTTCTTCAACAAAAATGGCGCCCATCTCTGGACACAACGTTCTTGTCATCGGCGGCTCCTCTGGCATGGGTTTCTCTGTGGCCAAGCTAGCACTAGCTGAAAAAGCCAATGTCACCATCGCATCTTCTAGCAAAGAAAAGGTCGACGCAGCGGTGGCCCGACTCAAGGCGGATTCTCCAAGCAATCAGGTCGCTGGGTACACCATTGATCTCACCAGCGAGGACGTCGAGGCACAACTTGAGAAGCTTTTTATCGAAAGCACCAAAGCCAGTTTGCTCGACCACATCGTATATACAGCCGGCAAGGGTCAGTCCCCCGCACTAGCAGAGACAGATCTAGCGGTTTCTATATCCATTGCTCGCTTACCCCTCATCGTGCCAATTTTCATCGGGAAGATTGCTCCTAAGTTTCTCAAGAGCAGCTACACCTCCAGCATCACCTTCACCGGTGGCGCCATTGCTGAAAAGCCCGTTCCTGGATATGGACTTCTATCTGCCTTCATTGCTGGTGTTCATTCTCTTGGCAAAAGTCTAGCTGTTGATCTCGCCCCATTACGTGTCAATGTTGTCTCTCCTGGTGCTACAGACACCGAGTTGTGGGGTGCTTATGCTGAGTTCTTGCGAGATATGTCTAGCAAAAACTCCCTCCTGGGCAAGCCTGGCAAGCCGGAGGATGTTGCCGAAGCCTTTGTGTATTTGATGAAGAATGTTGACGCTACTGGCTCTATTGTGAGTAGCAATGGTGGCGCACCACTCAAGTAGGAACAATTTCGTATTTGAATCAGAGACGGAAAAGTGCAATTGTTACTTGCCATTGGATGTAGAAAAGCGCGGGGTAGGAGGCTGCGATCTATATCTACTTAGTTCGTGAATCTCCATACTATAGCAAGTCATCCAAATACACTTCTTGCTAAGGCGGCCAATGAATTTATGGGTGGTGATGTAATTGAATTTTGCCTATAGTAATAACTTGGAATATATGAAAACGTATTTGGATGTGGAAATCCTGCTATACAATTAACATTAGTGTGCTGCGAGAAGGTTGGTTCATTAAATTCATTAATAGGCCAATTCAACTATAAAGTATAGCTTACCAATACTTAGATACTATAACTCGTGTATTATTAAAAAGATACCTAGCTATTATATGTCAATCGGCCCCTATAAGTACTACTACCGTTTTCCTACCTCCCCTCTGTATGTGTTCCCTCCCTTAATCACTACTTCTATTCATGTTGGTTGGCAGGGACTAGTGTTAGGCGAGTCATCTCTAGTCTTGGGATCAGACCGTCAATAACGTCTGTCGTGAAGTTCTCTAATCCCTCGCCATCCTTGCTGTGGTACTTTCGCAGAGCCTGAAGAGCCTCCATGTCTTCTGCTGTGAGCTGCTCTTGGATGTCAACGGGTGTGGCAATGCCGTCTCCATTGGTGCTGTTGATGGGTGGGTCGAATACTGGTTTGAATGCTTTGTTCAAGAACTCAATTGTCTTAGAGAATTCAGCTTGCGTAATCTTGCTAGTGGCATCAGTAGTTCCTTGGATAACTAGTCTCAACAAATTAGCTATGAGAAATGCTCAAAGTCTATTATCCTAGAGGAACCTACCCGGTCTGAAGAAGCTGAAAGCTCTGTCAAAGTTGTCCTCGCCGTAATCAGCCAATACCGACTGCCCCTGGTTTCGCATCTGTTTGTATGCGCTCAATACAACAATCAAGAACCGTGCATAACCATGCTTGATCTTATTAGAATGCCATTCAGCTGCGGTAACCTCATCCACATCACCTTTGATGCTGGCAGCGATAGTGGTGCCTGCAGAGAGGCCACCAGTTCCCGCAAGATGGACGCCGGAGGAAAAAAAGGGATCGATAAAGCAACCTGCATCACCGACGATTCTGGCGTAAGGGAATGCATAACTGGATGAGTGGTAGGAGTAGTCCGAGGCGGACTTGACAGGTGTCACTCGCTCGCCCTTGCCGAGAAGCTCGATCAGCATAGGAGCTTGCTTTAGAGATTCCATGTAGAACTCCTCTGTTGAGCTGTAGGCTCCTTTCTTCTTGATAGCTATTTCCTGGTTCATGACGACGCCTATTGACTGAGTACCGTCATGCAGCGGAATGAGCCAGGCCCATCCACTCTCATCTATGTTCCGAATTGTTAGTGGCTTTTGAACAGGCTTCATAGGGTTGATCAGCAATACCTCGTAATGCCTCGAAGAAAGGGGAGTTTTCACGCGAGGTCCCGCTTCCATATGTGCCACTTCCCTTGAAGTAGGCCCAGTTGGCAACATTCTTGAGTGCTTTGTTGTAGTGGCGGTTTTTTAGGTACTTGGTGTTCAAAAAACCAGCGCGGCCGGTAGCGTCAACGATGTAGTCGAAATGAATAATGCCGTTTGTTCCTTCGCCCTTGCTCGACCAAGCAGCAGAGACGGGTCGTCCAATAATTCCAGAGATCTTATCCGTATTATGAGACTGATCAAACTCAATGGAGTTGATCTTGATTCCCTCAAAGGTTTTTGCGCCGCTCTTAGCGGCATGTCGGAAAAGGATCTCATCTGCCTCGGAGCGGATGACGTTCCATGAGTAGTTGTTCGAACCACCGGTAGCAAGGAAGTCGGTGTCTATTTCTGAATGTTAGCAATGAACGCATTGAGAGTCTTCTGGAAAACAGCTACATCCTTCTCGGTTCGTAGGATTCATCTTGAATGCAGCTCCAGGCTTGACCGTAAAACCATACGAATCGAAAGTCTTATCAAGGTCGATAAACTTAAGGTAGTGACGGAAAGATGGCAGCAGGCTTTCTCCAATATGGTATCTAGCCAGGTATTAAATAAAGGTTGATACTCTACTTTCAAATGGCAAGTCATACCTAGGATGGTGTTCCATTTCTACAAGGACGGTATCGATGCCTTCACGGCCTAGGACGGAAGCCGTGTAAGACCCCGCTGGACCCCCGCCTACGACGAGGACTTGACACTTTTCGGGGAGAGTCATTTTCGTATCTATTGTTTCACTCCAGATGGTATAGAAATTTGTGAAAGGCTAGGGTAGTTAGGGTTGATAAAATGCATATGAAAAGAAAAAAAGACCCCGGCTTCGATCAGAAAGAGTTATGTGGGATGTCCAAAGTTCTTCGAGATAAACTGATTGTTAAGTACAGACTACTACACAGTTATTTATGACTGTCTACTTTCACCTTAACTTTGAGTTCCGCGGTCTTACTTTTAATCTGCGGCCTGCACACGGCCATAATTATTCCTCTGCGCCTTAAATACTATGGCCCGCGCCGGGGCAACAATATCATGTTACGCGAGGGCAATCAGATATAGCATAGTTCATATTGAGAACAGCCATGCCAAGCAGGTGAGGCTTCCTGGTGTCGCAGTTTTCTCAGTTCGTCATATAGTCCGTCCTGAAACTCCGAGATTTACATCTTGCCCATCTGTATTGTTACTAGTAAGAACCAAGATCCGCGTGAGGAGGCAGAACGGACTAACAGGGAGGAAGAGTAAGCTTCGCTTGGAAGTGTAAGTTTGGGAATCTTCAATTACTAACCTATGGCCTCTAAGCCTTCCAAATCCCTCGATCCTTAACACTACTTTCGCCCCTCCTGGAGATCGAGTTCTTATATTCCACACTTTTGAGTTGAAGACTATGAAACGTCACTCGTGCAAGATTTGATAGTCATGCCTCTTCAACAACCTCTTCCGATCCAGGATGGTACCATCTACCTATTCGGGCCTCAGGCACTTGTATATACCCCTTCTATGTTCAACGAGCTGAGAGCGGGTATATGGGAAAAGGCGGAATGGAAGTGGCTCACGGATACTATCTCCAGCTTCCCTGACTGCTGGGATGGATTTGTCACGCAGTTCCCACAATTTCAGGGTGGTGGCAGCAAGCAGATCCAGAAGTTGCTGGAGGCTTTCACCATGGGAGTGGCTTGTGAGGCGCCGTTGCCCAACATCCTTCTCAGCCCGTTGGTGGTCATGACCCATCTGGTCGACTACGTCGGCTACCGACAAAACAACACCGGGCCCATCGTAGACACACTCGGCTTCTGCATGGGGCTTCTCAGCACCTTTGCGGTGGCCTTGAGTGCTGACGAGGCCGACTTGGAAACATACGGCTCCAATGCCATCCGGTTGGCGCTTCTCATCGGTGGCATTGTCGATGCTCAGGACGTTGCCAGTCCCGACGGCCCATCCGTCGCATTCGCCACGGCATGGAACGCGGATACCGGCACCGACAACGGCACCGACACCGGCACCGACACCGGCGTGACGCGGATTTTGAAAAATCACCCCGACGCCTACATTTCCGTATCCTTTGATCAGCGACGAGCCACGGTAACCACCGCCGCGCGATCAGCTGAGTCCCTGCACCAGGACCTTGGAGAGGCAGGAATCGTCGTATCCCCGATTGCTCTTCGTGGCCGCTTCCATCACAATTCGCTTTCGACTGCGATCGCGTCCATTGCAACATACTGCGATTCCCAACCCCAGCTCGCCTTGCCACTCGCTTCCAAATTGAAGCAGGCAACGTCACATGACCTCAAGGCAAACGTTCCCCTCCATACCCACGCCCTTCGAGCCATCCTCTCGGAAAAGTGCGAATGGTATCAAACTTTTCAACGTGCGAAGAGGAACTGGTCATGGACCAGCAGAATTGTCACCGTGGGGCCGGAGCGATGCGTTCCACCCTTCTTTGCCACCGAATTGGCGTCACAACTATGCCTTCCTTTGCCGCTCCTTTCTTTACAACCACAAGCCCGTAAGGCCGACGACATTGCGGTCATAGGCATGTCGATTAAGGTGGCTGGTGCCGATGATCTCGACGAATTTTGGGATGTGCTCTGCTCCGGACAATCCCAGCACCGGGAGGTGCCCAGCGAGCGGTTTGACTTTGACCAAGTCTGGCGCGAAAAAGACCCTCGAGACGCGAGAAAGTGGTTTGGCAACTTCATCAACGACCACGACACCTTTGATCATAAGTTCTTCAAAAAGAGCGCGAGAGAGAGCGCGACGACCGACCCCCAGCAGCGCCAGATGCTGCAAGTGGCCTACCAAGCCGTAGAGCAGTCCGGCTACTTTGGGCGTCCCAATCCGGACCGGCAGATCGGGTGCTACATTGGTGTCTGCGCGGCTGACTATGAGAACAATGTTGCCTGTTACCAGCCGAACGCCTTTACGGCAATTGGGAACCTGAAGAGCTTCATCGCCGGCAAGATCAGCCATTGGTTTGGCTGGACGGGTCCTGGTCTCTGCATCGATACAGCGTGTTCTTCGTCTCTAGTTGCCGTACATCAAGCGTGCCAGTCGCTTCTATCAGGTGAAACTACCGCGGCTCTCGCAGGAGGAGCAAACATCATGGCTCACTCGCTGTGGTTCCAGAATCTGGCTGCCGGCTCATTCCTTAGTCCCACCGGCCAGTGCAAGCCCTTTGACCAGCACGCGGACGGATATTGCCGTGGCGAGGGTTTCGCAGCTGTTTTTCTCAAGAAGATGTCTACCGCTATCGCAGACGGTGACCAGATCTTAGGCACTATTTCTAGTACTGGGGTTCTCCAAAACCAGAACTGTACTCCTGTGTTTGTCCCAAACTCGCCTTCGCTTAGCGATCTCTTTAGCCGAACCTTGGCCCGCGCCAAGCTCTCTCCTGAGCAGATCGGCTATGCTGAAGCACATGGGACCGGAACACAAGTAGGTGATCCTGCCGAATACTCGAGTATCCGTGATGTGATGGGGGGCTCCAACCGCACTCGCCCCTTGTTCTTTGGATCCGTCAAGGGGCTCGTGGGCCATACTGAGTGTGCCTCGGGCTTGGTATCTTTAATCAAGTCTCTTTTGATGATTCAAAACCGCGCTATGCCGCCTCAAGCCAGCCACAACACCCTCAACAGGGCGCTACATGCCTCGCTAAGTGACAAGATGGAGCTGGTCACGCGTCTCACTCCCTGGGAGAAAGAGCCCTTCAACATTTTAATCAATAACTACGGGGCCTCAGGATCGAATGCGTCTATGGTCGTGTCCGAAGCGCCGTATTTCAGTTCTAGCCCAAGAGGAAATGCATCCTCGCAAGCTGCGATAGAGTATCCAATCCGCCTCGCTGGTGCGGACCACCGAGCATTGAAGGAATACAGCGCCAGATTGAGAAGTTTCCTCAACTCCAAAGCTAGAAAGCTCACGTATAGCAGCCTCGCTTTTAACCTCTCCCGCCAATCGAACCCCACGTTAGATAAGGCCGTGGCCTTCAGTGCCCGCTCTACCAAGGATGTGATTCAAAAACTGCTCGATTTTGAGATGGGCAGTGATGGTGTCTCCTCTTACCCACAACAAAACGCTCGTCCAGTAATTATGGCTTTTGGTGGCCAGGTCAGTACTTTTGTTGGCCTTGATCCCGCTGTGTATCAAAATGTTAAAGTTTTCCGTCACCATTTGGACGAGTGCGACTCGGCTGTTCGCTTGCTTGGCGGCGATAGCATCTTTCCCCTAATCTTCCAGCGAAGTCCTGTCGCGAATGCTCTTCAATTTCAACCAATACTCTTTGCTATGCAGTACTCCTGTGCGAAGAGCTGGATTGATTGCGGCGTTAGTCCTACTGCCGTTGTCGGGCACAGTTTTGGAGAGTTGGTGGCAATGTGCGTTTCTGGGGCCATCACCCTTCGTGATGGAATGAAAATGATCATCGGTCGCGCCACTGCTATCATGGAGACATGGGGCGAGGATGGTGGTTCAATGATCGCCATTGAGGCTGATCTTGAAGTGCTACAAAAACTTCTTCAGAAGTCTAACAGCCGCTGCAGCGAGGCTGGTGAGATATCAGCAAACATTGCATGTTTCAACAGTGCTCGTAATTTTACAGTTGCAGGTTCCACGATCAGCATTGACATACTCGTCGAAACTCTTCAACAGGATGCCGAGTTCTCATTGCTACGCAACAAACGGCTTAATGTCACCAACGCTTTCCACTCGATACTTGTGGACCCACTAGTACCCAAACTCGACGAGATAGGACAGAAGTTAACATTCTCTAATCCATCAATTCATGTTGAAATGAGCACAGAGTCAGACACGCGCAATCGACTGGGTCCATCGTATATTACTGATCACATGCGAGATCCCGTCTATTTTCATCACGCCGTTCACAGACTTGCACAGCGATACCCATCCGCAATCTGGATTGAGGCCGGTTCAAACTCTACTATTACTAGTATGGCTGCCAGGTCTTTGAATGGGCCTAAGACTTCACATTTCCAGGCCGTTAACATCACCGCGGAGAATGCAATGCAAAACCTCTCGAGAACAACCATCGAGCTATGGAAGCTGGGCCTGAAGCTGGTTCACTGGTCACATCATCAATCTCAAACCTTTGATTACGAAATTTACCACCTTCCCCCCTACCAATTCGAAAAATCGCGTCATTGGCTGGGCCTGAAGCCGGTTCCAAAGATCATGGATCAGTCAGTGTTGCAGGACGTCGTCGTTCAAAAGGCTCCTGAAGGTCTCTGGAGTTTTGTTTCGTACAAAGACATTGAGAAGAAGTCAGCTCGCTTCCGTATCAACACAATGAACCCCGAATACAAGGAGCTAGTGTCAGGACACATTATTGTAAACACTGCTCCAATATGTCCTGCAACTGTTGAGGTCGATATTGTAGTCGAGGCGCTTCTTAGTATTCAGCCTACAGATTCTGTTGATAAGCTTCAGCCACGCATCGAAAGTGTTACAAACGAAGCTCCAATTTGCGATGATCCCACGCAATCTGTCTGGCTTGACATTCATATAATTGGGGTCAATACCTGGACCTGGAAGATAACTAGTGATTCCCCATCGAAAGTTATGAGTATTCTGCACGTCTCCGGTAAAATAATTCTGAGTCCGAAGAACGATCTTATCGGCTCATCGGAGTTTTCCAATTTTGAACGCCTGGTTGGACACCAGCACTGCGTGGATATTCTCAATAGTGTAGATGCCGAGCACATAATCCAAGGACGTAGTATTTATAGTACCTTCGGCTCAGTCGTTGACTATGCTGAACCTTACAGGGGTGTTCGAAGGATTGTCGGCAAGACCTACGAGTCTGCTGGTCGTGTGCTCAAGAAGCATGCGGGTAAAACCTGGCTGGATGCTCATCTTGCCGACTGCTTCAGCCAGGTAGGTGGTATCTGGGTCAACTGCATGACCGACTGTAAACCTGAGGACATGTACATTGCAGTCGGCTTTGAAAGATGGATCCGCTCACCAGATTTCTCGATCGACGGTAACCCTTCAGGCATCTGGGATGTTCTTGCTAAACACCATCGCAAGTCGGAGAAGGACTATGTGTCTGATATATTGGTCTTTAATACAAGCACTGGTGCTTTGTCGGAGGTAATCTTGGGTATTAACTATCACAAGGTAGCTAAGGTTTCCATGAGCAAGATGCTTATCAAGCTCACAAACATGCCTGTTGTGGGAGCAAAGACTGTACCTTCAAGCAAGCCGACTGCCGAAATATTCCCAAATCCACAGACAGCTTCAATGAAGAAGCCCAATCCCGAAGGGAGCGAAGGAGATACCACGTTCACCTTGATCAACATCTATGACAAGGTTAGGGGCCTGTTGGCTGAAATATCTGGCCTCGAGCCTACAGAGATCAAAGACAACACTGAACTTGCTGATATTGGTATTGACTCCCTGATGGGTATGGAGCTGTCCCGAGAGCTGAGTGGAATGTTCAAAGCAGAAATGTCGATCGAGGGACTCTCTAGTGTGACCGACTTTCGCAGCCTCGTCGCATGCGTGACAGGTGCATTAAGCATTAGCGCCGCGATCAGTGACGATAACTCTTCTAATGAGGGCGGGGAGACCTTGTCTGAAAACAGTATGTCGTCTCTTAGCTCGGTGGCTGAAGACACAGATCCCCATCACAAGACATTGGGAGATTTGCAACTTTCAAGCTCCGCGATCCATGACGCCTTTAAAGAGGTCAAAAATCTCACGGACCAGTTCATTGAAGACTTTCACTGCACGGAATACTTGAAGAACGTTCTGCCCTTACAGAATGAACTCTGTGTAGCTCTAGTTATTGAGGCTTTTGAGAAATTGGGGCAAACACTCGCACTGGCCAAGGCTGGCGATGTGTTGCCCCGAATCAACCATGCCCGTGAGCATGGAAGGTTGACGGACTACCTCTACAAAATGCTAGAGAAGGAGGCACATCTCGTTCAGCTTGACGGTTCCCAAATCACGCGCACATCGACCCCTTTAACAACTAAGCCTAGCCAAGTAATATTAGACCAGCTACTCGCTTCATTCCCGGATCATACCTGGGCAAACAAGCTCACCTATTTCGCGGGCGGGCAGCTCGCAGAGGTTCTCCGAGGCGACGTGGACGGCATTAAGCTCATCTTCGGGTCCGTGGAGGGCAGAGAGCTGGTCACTGGACTCTATGGTGACTCTCTCCTTAACAAGTTGGCCAACGTCCAGATGCAGGACATGCTGTCCCGTCTCATCTCAAGAATTCCCAATTTTGATGGGCCACTTAGAATCCTGGAGCTTGGAGCAGGTACCGGTGGCACCACTACTGGCATGATCGAGGTTCTCTCGAAGCTCAACATTCCGATCGAGTACACATTTACCGACCTCTCGGGTTCATTTGTGGCACTGGCTCGCAGGAAGTACGCACAGTGTTCTTTCATGAAGTTTCGCGTCCACGACATCGAGAAGTCGCCTGCTTCAGATCTTATTGGCACGCAGCACATCGTTCTGGGGAGCAACGCCATCCATGCGACACGCAGCTTGACTGTTTCCGTGTCCAACGTCCGAAAAATGCTGCGACCGGATGGATTCCTCATGATACTGGAGATGACCCAGCCACTATACTGGGTCGACCTTATCTTTGGTCTCTTCGAAGGTTGGTGGCTCTTTGCAGACACTCGAAAACATGCAATTGCCCCGATATCACAGTGGGAGAAAGAGCTTGAGAGCGCCGGTTATGGCCATATCGACTGGACCGATGGCGAAAGACCAGAAGTAGCAATCCAGAAAGTCATTATTGCCTTTGCTTCAGGAACAAGGTACGAAGGAAATTTCCATGCCCCCACAGGCTTATCAGTGCCAGTCACTGACGTCGACTCTGGTCGAAAAGACCAGATTGAGGAATACATTTCGAGATACTCGAGAGGATTTTGGGTTCCAAACCCAGTAACTAGAAGTATATCATTGACTCATACTAAGTGTATCATCGCCGTCACGGGAGCAACAGGAAGTTTAGGAGCCCATATTGTGGCTCACCTAGCCACCTTACCCGAAGTCACTCAGGTGGTTTGCATCAACCGACGAAGCACAACTGGAGTTTCCAACGAGCGTCAACTTAAATCTATGGAGATGCGTGGTCTTCTACCCGATGCGACTTCCAGGACCAAACTACGTTGTTTGCAGACAGATACGGCCCAACCTTATCTTGGACTGTCTCAAGAGATATACAATGAGCTCACCCAGACTGTCACCCATTTGATACACAACGCATGGCCTATGACGGGAAAGCGGCCGGTGACAGGTTTAGAGACCCAGTTCAAGGTGATCCGCAATCTCATCGACTTTGCCAGAGATGCCACTTCCCAACGACCTAGTCAATTCAAGTTCACCTTTCAGTTCATCTCTAGCATTGCTGTCATCGGAAACTATCCCAAGCAGCTTGTCCCAGAAGAGCGTATGGAATTGGCGTATGTTCTAAATAACGGCTACGGCGAGGCCAAATTCATCTGCGAGAGCATACTGGACAAAACGCTTCATCGATTCCCAGATTCTTTCTGCACCATGTCGGTGCGGCTTGGCCAAATCGCAGGGTCCAGTATCACCGGCTATTGGAATTCCGACGAACATCTGCCGTTTCTGATCAAATCCTCACAGACATTGGGGGTGCTGCCAGCCCTCAAGGGCGACCTGTGCTGGACGCCCGTGAACGATGTAGCTGGTACGCTGAGCGACCTCGTACTCCGCACTGGAACCCGACATCCCTTCTATCACATCGACAATCCCGTCAGACAGTCATGGGAAGAAATGATCCCCAATTTGGCGGAGCAGATAGACATCCCTCAAGGAAACGTGCTGCCGTTTGGCGAGTGGATTGCACGTGTGCGTGCCTTTAAAGGCACTGCGGAGGACAATCCAGCAGCTAAACTGGTTGACTTTCTGAATGAAAATTTCTTGCGGATGTCCTGCGGCGGCTTGTTGCTTGAGTCGAAAAAGTCCTGTGCGCATTCATCTACCTTGAATGCTGTAGTGCCGGTGGATTTCGATACTTTGAAGAAGTATATTACGTGGTGGAAGAAGAGTACGTTCTTACGAGCTTGAGGGGGTTTTCCTTGGGTGTATAAACAAGACTTATCGTAGTAGATAACGTATATTTATATAGATGTTTGGAGATGCTAGATTCAATAGTATAAAAGAAATGGTTTAGCGATAGATATTTAGTTCTATTCTTAAAATACTTAAATAATAGTTTTTAGAGCCTTTTTAGCTAGTAAGGCCTAAAGGGACACTTGCTTTCCCTAACCTTAAGCGATAGCGTAGAGGAAAGCGTACTAACTATTACACGTCCGTAGGCTACTAGCGATGTTCCCCGAACGGTTAATAGGTTAACAACCTTTAAGAACTATCTTATTACTAATACAAAGTTATAAGGTTATAAACTCGATTTTGAGAAACCAGTAAGGAGTACTTTATTGGAGGTTGGGTATAATAATCGCGCGGAGTTATAATAAAGTAAGACAAATAAAAGGTTCCTACTGGATTCCAGTTACCACGGAGTTAAGCGGAGTTTGTTAACACATTAAAATTTCCACTATGTTATATATACTTCAATTCTCGAGATTCAGGCATAAGATAACTTTCCACCTCTTCCATCCGGCACAATTGTATTAGTCTTTGGTAAACCTCAGGATAATAAAAAATCGATTCCAGCAATTCAAGATGAGCCCAAAGTACGCAAAAGATCAACCCGCGGGCTTCACCAACCGTATTGAAAATGTCGCCATCGTTGGTGTAAGTATTTATCCTACTGTTTCCGTTTTTCCCCTCAGGGGAATATGGACATGAATTTTATAGTGTCAAGAAAGCTGCCAGAAGCCAGATCCTAGCTAACCAATCTTTCCAAGGTCGGCGGGCAAGTTGGTAGCTATATCACCAAGCACCTCATCAACACCAAGAAGCATGTCATCACGGCCATCACTAGAAGTGACAGCACAAGCGAGTTTCCCGAGAGTGTCAAGGTCGCCAAGGTCGATTATGACAATGAGCAAAGTCTCATCGATGCGCTCCAGGGGCAGCAGTTCCTGATCATCTCCCTGGCTGTCATGGCACCCAAAGACACGGAGCAGAAGCTCATTAAAGCCGCGGCTGCAGCTGGCGTGCCCTGGATCTTGCCCAACTCCTACACGGCAGACTTGAAGAACAAAAGGCTCTGCAACGAGAACCTCAACGGCGCTGGCGTGCTGGCGAGCATTGATGCTATTGAGAATGCCGGCGTATCTTCATGGGTGGCGCTTGTGTCCTCTTACTGGTACGAATTCTCGCTCGCGGTGCCTGCGCACTACGGGTTTGATATCACGGCCAAGAAGATTGAATTGATCGACGACGGCAACACCAAGATCAACACGACCACCTGGGACCAATGTGGTCGTGCCATCGCTGTCTTGCTCAGCCTGAAAGAACTCCCGGAGAATGAGAAAGACGACTCGGTTACGCTCTCTCGCTGGCGCAACGAGTCGCTCTATGTCTCGAGCTTCCTCGTCTCGCAGCGTGACATGCTTGCCAGCTTGAATAGGGTGCTAGGAACGAAGGATAGCGACTGGGAGACCCAGTCGGAGCCGCACCAGGAACGCTACAACCGCGGTATGAAGGAGCTGCAGGAGGGCAACATGGCGGGCTTTGCGACTGCCCTGTACACCCGCGGATTCTTCCCCAATGGCGATGGCAACTACGAGGCTAAGTATGGACTTGCAAATGAAGCTCTCGGTCTACCCAAGGAGGACCTGGACGAAGCTACCAGTGCAGCCGTGGCCATGGTGAAAAGGGGCTGGAACCCGTACACCAACCGCAAGTGACAGAGCTTACTGGTACTCTTACCTCCAAACTATAACTCCGAACTCTTCAGCCCGGAGTAATTGAACATCACATTCATATTGTACTCATGTACGAGCACAGATTCCGTTGAGCTCCATTTCAATATGCGTCTACATGTATATAGAAAGTAAAGATGCTCTTTTGCCCTAGTCACTTATCCGTCTCGTGTTGATTTCTTGTGCGCAATTCCAATTAGAACCTGAGAATCCCTCTGAACGTTCCCCTGCTGCAATGTTTGACTTGAATGAAACCTTCGGCAGTCACTTGTCTCCATTAGCCCAGATTCTGCTCCCATCCTCTGCCAACTACGAAGCGTTAGTGACCCCGCGATGGAGTACATGGGAAGCGCCGTCATTTATCGGCACTATCAAGCCGGCGACGGACGATGATGTGGCAATTATTGTAAATTTCATTCTTCATCCTCATCTCCCAGTCCTGGAACTGACACCTGTGGACGTGGCTTTAGGTCAAACTCAGTGTGAAGCACAAACTCCCTTTCTTCGCCACAGGCGGCGGCCATGGCACTGGATCAGGCTACGGAACAGTGCAGAATGCTGTCAACGTCGACCTACAAAATTTCAACGGTGTCCAGATAGATGCCGCAAACGATGAACTCACGGTGGGTGGTGGAACTGCCTCTGCGCAGATCTACGAGCCACTTTACGAGCTTGGAAAAGAGTTGCGTAAGAGAAAACCATGCCATTTCTGGGACTTTGTCTCTCACCATCAAGTGCGGCACTAACGCGTGCAACATATACAGCAACTGGGAATTCTCCATGTGTGGGCTTGGTCGGTCTAACCATTGGGGGTGGCATTGGAACGCTACAGGGGAAGCATGGCCTTGCGCTAGATTCTCTGCTGTCAGTCAGAATGGTAACAGCTAAGGGAGACATCCTCACCGCTTCTAAAACCGTGAACAAAGATCTTTTCTGGGCCATCCGCGGTGCTGGGGCCAACTTTGGTATCATCACATCCGCCACTTATAGAATATACAATGCGACCAATGAAGGCATGGTCGTCAATGCTGATTTTGAGTTTCATGGTTCCTTCAGCCGTCAGGTGTGGAACGTGATAAAGTCCTTTGACAAATATATAGCCCCGGAGCTCTCAGTCATCTGTTCAGCAGGATGGAACCCAACCACAAATCAGGTCAGTAATTACTATCTCATATTAGCCTCTAGCATTCAAACCTATATCTCATCGCTAAATGACCCCTTCCGCTCTCCTGAATACAGTCAGAAATAAATGTCAACGCCGTATATTACGGTTCAGAAGAACAAGCCAAGAAATACTTGGCAGGATTCATTGAACTCAATTGGAGCCGATCGAAAATTTCTAGTGTTCGCTGGCCAGAACTGTCAGATGCAGCCCAGTTTGGGCAAGAAGGGAAGGCTTCATGTATTACCGGCAACCATGTCAACATCTACACTGTAGGCCTCGGACAAACCGATACAGAAACTCTCCAAACAGTATTCGAGAAGTTGGTCGCCTTCGCCAAGTCACATGCTGGCTTCAACGGGAGGGTTGGAATGCAGCGCTACAGCAATGTAGCGACCATGGCAACCCCGCAGCATGAGACTGTCTACCCATGGCGCGAGATCAAAACACAGGTGTAAGATCCCCCCTATTCTGAAAAGATAATAAAATGTGTTTCAAGCAAACTCGTCAGCTAATGGATTCGAAAACAGGCTCTTGAGAAACTGGTACAAGGATCCTTCACTGGACGTTGACGTTGATCCGTTCATGCGAGAGGTGCGTTCTCTCTTGGCGTCAACAAGTGGATTCAATGAAGTACAACCTTATCTCAACTACGCACATGGAGATGAGGGTCCCAAAGCTTGGTATGGAGTATCTCTGCCAAAGTTGATGAAACTCAAGTCAAAGTGGGATCCGTCGAGCCTCTTTGGGAGAGCTTGTCCTGTCCCTGTTCATGCAGGAAGTGATTAGATGAATCAAGATATCCCCTTGAACTAGTATGAAATAGCATGGTTATAAACAAAATCTCATCAGCGCAAGTGTTCTATTTCTTCCCGTTCAACACTGATGACCATGAACAAGCTCCAACGCCAATTCTTGCTCGAGGACTTGACATATCCGCGCCAAAAAGTCATCCGCTGATGCAGTGTCATGATATGCGTCGTTGTAGTTCACTGACACATTCAATTGCCCCTTAAAAGTCCACAGGTAAAGTAACAGCTGTCTCGTCATCATTGTGACACCAAATTTGAAGTTTGTAATCTTGATTTTGACCCCTGTGCTATCTCCATACTCACCTGCAAGTTGCTTTTCGATGATACCCAGACTGCTGAGAGAAACGCTGCTGGGCGGCTTGGGGGGCGGCACTTCTGGGTCAACGGCCAGACGGGGAGCGAACAGGGTCTTGACATGAGTGCCTGAAATCAAGCGCAAGGCCTGCATGAACTTATTACTGTAAGCATTGCGATAAAATTCAGTTAATGTCTGCGTCTTCTCTGCAAAGGTACTCTCCCGATCTACCGCGGGTGTCATTCCAGCTACATATGTCTGACAAGCATGTGACTTGGTGTGATAGGGAGCGGGAAGGTAGGGTCGGATATTGACAGACATGACCGCTGCATACTGTGGTCTCCCTTTGACGGGATCGAGGGAAAGGACCGTGTTGGCGAGCGCCGCGTGAACTGCTGCTGTGACACTGATATGGCGCTTCTTACACGCGTCGATCAAAGCAGTGGTGCTTGACTCTGAGAAGACGATGCCGTGCTGTGAGGGATTGTTCGGGGGGGTCTTCTCGTCTCCTCGATATGGCAAGCCGCCGGTATTCAAGGCAACTTGATGGTGATGGGCGATGAAATCCTGGGCATATTTCTCCATTTCGGGACCGGTCCCCACCGAAGCACCCGCATCCTCCAAGGAGGGAGAGATTTGAGCGACATCGTTGCGCCAGACGATCGATTGAACGTCTGGAGAGCTCGACAACAGAGCGAAGAGTCGATCAAGTAGCATGAGGACCCCCAGTGCGTCGACCCGCCAGTGTGAGACCAGAAACACCAGTTCGGAGGAGGCGGGTAGGTATAGCAGGCAGGGGAGGTCTCTGGGCCCATATCCGGCGAGTATGCTCGAAGTATCTGCGTCTCTGCCACTTTCGATAACGAATGTCTGATCTGCCCATTCGTCGATTGCCTGTGCATCTGGCACCTTAAAGACCTTGACAACGTCATCTGGAGTCACCGAGAGGCCAGGGTACTCGGATCGTAGGGCTTTCCAAGCATCCCGCAATGCGCGCCGTCTTCCATCTGGCGAGAGGGTGTAGGTCGGGCCAAATTGGACTTGACAGACACAGTATAGACGCCAGTGCTCGCGATTGTAGGTCTTGAATGCCTGCGAGAGCTTGCGGTATACTTTCTCCAAGTTGCCCATCTCTTGGACGAATGTGCCCGTCTCGGTTTCGGTCCAATCCATTTCTGCCTTCTGTAGTTCAATCCAAAGTTCTATCACAACAGGTTTCCCATTTCTGCGGGGATACTTAGCTGTGAAGGCGATACCAAAATGGTCAGCTCTTGCACCCCCTGGTGCTTCCAAATGGAGGTCCGTCTTAATACTCCGAGGGCCTCTTCATATTCCGAGGCCATCGATATCTGTCCCGGATGTATTCTCGGCCATTGAAGCCGTAACCATCATGTCTCCATGGACAGCTATTTCTCCTGGTCAATACCAGCGAAAGATGGGGGAGAATGAGGCCCTCATCAGATTCATCGGCGACGGTGCGCAGAAGATCGGCCGGGAACACTGGTCCGTCACCGCCTCGGCTACTTTCCAACACTCCGGCTCGATATCGGGACCGGGAGCGAATTCGGAGCCGGAGCTGGAGCGTTTGCGAAAAGCGTGGATCGAGTTGCGTCTTCAACATCCGAGTATTGCGACGGTGGCAGAGAATGCAAGCCTGACCTACTCTGCCCTGGACGCGGATGGATTGAGAAGGTGGAGCGAAGAGACCTTCTTCCTGGTGCCTGTGGGTGACAACGCAAATGATGTGGTCGCCGCACTTCAGCCCTCGCCAAACGTCACGTGTCATTATCTCCCACCGGGACACCTGCACCTGCACCCACACTCGTCCCAAATCATCATGCACTCATCGCATTGGCGCACCGATGGCTACGGAATGCTTCAGCTGGTTGGTGCCTTTTTGGATGCCCTCGTCAAGGAACCTCCACGACGGGATCCCTTGGACGAACATCAACGGCTGACGTTGAGCGTCGAAGATGTACTACAGCTGCCTGTCGAGGCGTCTCCAGCCATCCAAGAAGCCGCTGCCAGGTATTTGGCAACGGGAGCGCTTGCAATGGAAGCCATCGGCGTCGATTACGAAGGGCAAGGAGCTCGAGATGATGAAGGCCCTGCAGGAACACGTGCTGAACGTCTATGCATCTCCCCGGCCAGAAGCAAGATGGTGTTCGAGTCTTGCGCGCTCCTCGACCTGTCCCATCTTGCTGCGGTCCATGCTGCTTTGGCAGCTGTTAATCACGCTTTTGCACCTCGAGCCGCTCAAGACCGGCACTACACGAGCACCATGCGCTTCAGTTTACGTCCCTACCTACCCGAGCCGTACAACACGGCGGCCCACGCGGCGGCTCTGTATACAGGCGGCTACTTGCTCAAGGTAAATCCGTCCGCTTCGTTTATGGAAAACGCGCGGAAGTATGACGCAGAGTATCAGCGAGGACTGAGCCCCGAGTTCCTTCAAGCGCGCCGCCACTATGCCGCCATCACGCTGGACCATTTCCAGCACTCCCCCATAGTTACATCCCCGCGCAGCGAGATAGACATTTCTAGCGTGGGAGACGCGGAACTCCTGGTAAAGTCCCTCCACTCGGGCTCCGGAGGACAAGTGGATGTGCTAGATGTGAGCCTGAGCGTGGAGACGCTTACCCGACAGATGTATCTTTTCTATTGGGAATTCAGGGGTAGTATCAATTTTCATCTGGCATACAACGAGGCTTTCTATGAAGTGGACTACATTCGTCGCATATTACAATCATTGGAAAAAGTTCTTGAAGAAGAGTTGGATACTGCATGCAGAACAAAATTGTAGAGTCCTGCGATGGTATTTGCTAGGAATATATAGGGACGCCCCTTTTGCTTAAGCGAGGACTTAATGATCTCTCAAACATGTGGGTAGCTTCGTTTCTTGAGAACTCTCCACTCGTTTGTGACAATTCAATGACTCCAAAAACATGTATGCCCAGTTCATATACACTTCCTTAGAATATCATTTCTTGGAATAAAAGTATTAAGCGTATTACTACAAGTAGACATGGCTGGGAGTAAAGAGCTTAACTAAAACAATTCTTGTAATTGAAATGACATATATGTTTCTTCCATACTAGCTAAAACACAAGTCGAGATTTGAAAAGGTCTCTATCGACGATCTTGTGCCGCATTTCGACCAGCTCAGGCATATCCCAAGTACAATTGATATATCTCCCCTTCAACCAATCACGTTTCTCCCCAGTGAGAAAAACAACACTGTGGGCACCAATCTCGGTCGTCTCTGTAAAAACTATATATCCCGCTCGTTAGATCAAGTCAAGTTGGTCTGTGGGATGATTTCTTTACCAAGTTTTTCCGCCTCATTGAGGCCCTCTGGACCACCCATAATATCTGTAGGGCTATTCCCTGGATGCACCGAGAAGCAGATGACTCCCTGTGGGCCATATTCGGCGTCGACGAGTTGCGCCAGTCTCATTACGCACATCTTAGACAGTTCGTAAGCGCTGGCCATGGGGTTCAGCAGGTGAGCAGCGACGCTAGATACGTTCACCACATAACGAGTGGTCTGGGAGCTGCGCAGAAGCAATGGAATGAACGAGCGGACAACCAGATACTGGCCAAAGAAGTTAACATCGAAGGTGCGACGCCACTCATCCGGGTCCGAGTCGGCAAGCATCGCAAAGCGGCCGAGAATGCCAGCGTTGTTTACCACCACATCACAGGACCCAAACACCTCCTCGACCTTTTTGGCCGCAGATTCAACACTCTGTCGGTCTGTCACATCCAGCTGTAGGGGTAGGAACTCGGGTTTTGCATCGCGGCCGGCATCTTCTGCAGCAATCGCAATGTCCTCACTGAGCTGGGTGAGGTTGCTCCGCGCGCCTACAGCGATGCGGGAGGCACCGGCCCTTGCGAAGGACAGTGCCATGGCACGACCTATGCCTTTGGATCCGCCGCTGATAAAAACGCATTTCCCACTGAAATCCTGAGTTATAGGATCAATAGCGGGATAGGTGTCGTTGTGGACGTGGGTGGTGACATTATAATCCCCTGTACGAGGTAAGTAAGTTGAGTAAGTAGTAAATAGGAAATAGTTGATCTAAAAATACAGTAATGGTAAGAGTAATACCTGGGCCTAACAAGATATGTGGAGTTCCTATTGGAGGCGGCATTATAAAGGAGGTATATGTTTTTTTCTTACTATACTAGATATAAAGTACGAACTTTTGTAAAAAAGGAACTTGAATCATAAGATAAAAACGAAATTTTCGTTCATTACTATTCGTATATAGTACGTAAATAAGCTATTTACTAATGTTCTATAGAAACTCCGGTAATAATACCTCGGAATAATAGTATTAAATTAGAATATATAAAGATTATAAACTCTCTTACTAAGCCAACATTATTATATTACTTCATATAATAAATCGAGGTCTCTTTTTACTTAGTTTCGTGGTTCTACTGGATACGATGGAAAATATAAATAAAAGGTATAAATACCCAGTAGTTAGTACTTTAGCTATAATCTCTTCTTAGCGTGTTAAGTTCGAGAAATTAGAAATTTCCTATAATTATTATTCTAGGTCCTAAGTTAGCTCTACTTTTAAGCCTCTTAATTAATTACTTGTATAATATCTGTTTCCTTTCTTGGTTCTACGAATCATATCTGGTTTTGTTCTACTATTAATACCGGCTATTTAATACTATTAATAAGTGGCTTTAAGAGCTATTTTAACACGAAGTAGGGGTTTTCACGGCATTAAAGGATATTACGTCCAGGTGTTCTACTTAGAAGAGTTAAGTACTTAATATCTTTTCATTTTACCGCCATTCAAGATATATATGTAATATAAGATTTATTCGCAGTTTAATCGTAAGTGGAATTTTGTGTCGTTCGTTTAATGGAGGATTTCCTACGGCTTTTTGCATTGTAACAGGTAGGCAAATTAATAGGATATTTATATTTAATCGTGAACGATACAAAGCATGCAGAAACTTTCGTGTATATATCTCAAAGATTCCTCTTTCCGAGCCTATATTAAGATTTTATAATTCAAAATATTGCATTTTCACAGGCCATTGACTTCGAAAGAGTCCAAGCGGTCAAGGAAAATCTTGCAAGACGGGTTAACGTGCTGCAACTCTCTGAGTACTGCTTTAATATCCCCAATTTCTTCCCACAAGCTACCATTAGTTACAAAGCTTGTCTGACCCGTCAAAAAGGCGGCACAGTAGAATAGCGGAACAGGAATAAATGGGTGGATCTGTTTGAGAGTAAAACATGTAAGCATAAGGGGAAAGGTCTCGTGCGAATCACGACCAGAGGGAATAAGTAAGTTAAATACCTTGAGTGGAGAGAGTGAGGAGACGTGCTTAGATAGTCTGAGAAGTTCATGGGCAGCAGCTTCTGCATCCACGCGGGAGCTGTTAAGAACTTCTTGTTGCTGGCTGGTATGTCGGGGAATTGACTCAGCTACTTGGCGATGAACGACCATGCTAGCTGTTGCCATCATGCTAGTAAATAGCAGTAGCGGATCTAAGGCAACTCTCGACGGCGGATACTTCTCAAGAAGAAGATCGGTTCTCTTGGTGATAACATTACCCAAGGAAGTATGCCGTTGCCAGAACGCAGCATTCCGCTCGTTTGACAGCTGGCCCGTTTTAAAGCTTTGTTTCTGCGTCAGGACCCAACCCCACACGGTACTGATTACAATGCAATCTACAGCCACCGAATAAGATGGTACTGCCTCCTTATTTTCTATATGGTCGGACAAAAAAGGCATTGTGATCGGAACATCACCCTGGAAATCGGATTCAGCTGCAGGGAGTCGCGTGCGTACCTAGAAATGAGCCATTCGGTTAGAAAGAGGTAAAGATAAGAAGACTTGGCTTACTTTGGGAGGGTGGTCACGGAGTTTTATATATGACTGCAGTGATCTTGGGAACTATGAAGCAAAACACATACCACCTCCTCATTAAATGTCAGCGGTGCTTCGTTCACACCGCATAAAAATCTGTCAAAACAAAAGGCTAACCAGAAAACCCTCCTCTTCTCCTCCGTCACTGACCAACTGTCGGTGCTTGCAAACATACTGGTATCACCATCACTCAACGGTTGGGCATCCAGCCGGTGGAGCTTCATTAGTTGCACTAGGCGGAACGCCTTGCCAGCACTTGCCCAAGCCCGGCTAAAGTGGTTCTGCATGAACTCATATGTTGCCATGAGAAGCAAGGCCTGGATATGCTCTAGGTAGTAGCATTCCTCAAACAAACTCTCCTCCATCTCCAGTGCGATGAGCATCTTGCGGGTATCCAGATACAGAGAATCTTTGGTGGTTTGAAACTGCGAAGAGAAAGATGCTGCAAGCGTCCAGACAGCATACTGCAAGCAGGCGTGGCTTTCTGATGCCCAGGCCTGGTTCGCCCAGGTCATAAATTTGGACTGCTTGAAGATTGGGGTAAAAAAGTATACCCTGTCAAAGAAAAGCTGATTTCTGGATATGATACAACAGTTAGCTAGAAATGCAGGCATACGAATGTGATTTGGTTCTACTGAATGAGTTACGATACTCACAGATCCGCGCGCATCAGTGCTGGTAAAGGTGGATTGGGTGTCCTAAATCCTTCGGGAGATCTCGTCATTTGTACATTGAAGTCGGATAATTGAGGGGTGAAAATAATTTGATCAAGAGATTCGACTACTGTGGGATTGAACATGACATCCTCCTCAGGAATAGCTCCAGAAGCTTCTTCTAGTGACATTACTGGTGTGACTTCAAAACCGCCTCGAGGTTCTTCAGTCTCCGGGCTGTTGGATTTAGGCTCTTGCATAACAATATTTCGCTCAAGCGTTGCTATATAGAGAGGCAAAGAAGAGGCCATAAGTTAGTTGCGTCCTTTCTGCTCTCTCATGCCAAGATATAAAAAGTAGGGAGAGATAATTGTGAATTGGCTCCAAAACCAAACGATAGCCCCAGAAGCTTACCGAGTCGAGTTCTCAAGTCCTTAAGATGACCTTTCTTTGGCCCTCTCCGTGGTCGATTAGAATCAACATAGCATTCAATTCCCGCCTCCACACAGCTACCACAGGGCTTTTGCCTGTCACATTTTAGCTTGCGTTGGTGACAAGACTGGCATGCGAGACCAGGGCGCTGTCGTGGCTGCGGTAGTGTTTTATTATTGCTCTCGTCGGCGGCAGTCATTGTTGAAGGGAAACTCATCTGATTCTTGAATGTATCTTTAGCTTGGAACTCAGCGAGTTCAAGTTTACCATGGCAAATAGTCTACAACAAGGAGTAGAAAACAAACAATTAATACCCTAGGACAAGCAGTAACTTGTCCTAGTAACTTGTCCTAGCAACTTTTCCTAGCGTGGTAAATCGATGCTACAAGAAATGCTAGAGTGGGCGAGTCGAGTACGGAGCAGCTGGCAGGGCTGCTTTCGGCCATTCAGAGAATAGCTTTCTACGGGTCACTACATAGAAAAGTCCGACAGCGAGAAGTTCTCGCTCATCGTAATCTTCTACGCATGAGAAGAGAGATTCTAGCGAATAGGAGCCTCTATTTCATACTGTGCCACACTGCTCCGTACCACACTCGCCTACCCAAGCATTTCTTGTAGCATCGATTTACTACGGTAACCGTTCTCTTCAATTTACGTTAGGGCTAACTTGACGTCAAATCAAGATAGTACCATGGTAAGATTATCAGGTATGTGGCGTAATGCGAGTAAGATAAAATACTATCTATTGGTGGGATATCTCCCGGGGGTTTTTTGATGTAGATCAAGGACGTGCACGGGTTTTTGGTGTGAATTTTGGTGTGAAAAATAACGGGGTGCTAAAAGCCTGTTGAAACCCCCCCGGGCGGTCCAGGAGATATGAGCTGAAGCACCGGTAACGCATCAAGTATTTATGAGTGACAAGTACAGCGGCTGGTACATAGGTACAGTAAGACGGGCAAGGACATTGGATTTATCCTATCAGGGTATTATTCAAGTCGTATAATCTCACCAGGTTATGCAGGTCGTGGTTTTAAGGACAAATGTCCGAGAACAATTCTGTAGAGATGAGGCACAGGCTGATTTGCAGGTTGGTTCTTTCATGAACCTGTAGAATCTATCACTTCACGCTGGACCATGTATATGCCAAGACCCAAGTGGACCAGTTCATCTACCGAAGCATAAATATATGCAAAAGTAAAGCACGAGGTAGCAAGAGTGATCATGGTCACAGCTTACTGCATGATCTTTTGGAGTGAGTCCGCGGTACAGTGAGACCATTTACTTGCCACACTACAGTAGTATTACTGAAGTAAGCGAATAATGATACGCCTATAGTTTTCAGAGCTGTCGAGTGAGACAGACTAGGAAGAGAATCCTTCTAAAGAACGAAAAACACTTGTTTCCACTTTAGGCAGGTGCTCCAATCCATCGCCCATGTATTCATGCTATAACAAGGGACTCAATTAATTTTGAAGAGTTCGAGGCTTTGAACCCCAGCCATACGAGCATCTATTCCGGGGCAACAAAGCCGGATAGTGGCGTGAATATGGGCTTTCTAGATACATATCCTTTAAACCAATATTGTCATCTTAAAATACCATTCAAAAGTCTTTCATCGAGTTATCGTACTTTCACTTGTCTTTTGATCTTTGCAATGGATGTACCATCAGATGAAAACGCAGGGTCTCAGCTTATTGCCATAGCAGGTTCATTCATGGCCATAGAGACTTTGTTTGTCTCACTACGCTATTTCTCGCGGTATATCAGCAAAGCACGATTGGAAGTAGATGATTGGCTCATGATGCCAGCTTTGATATTCAATTATTGTCTCTGCCTCACCTCTATATGTAAGTCGAAAACAAGCCTCTGTTTTGATTACTGCTGAGATATTTAGTCATGGTTATAGAAGGTGGTGCGGGGCGACACTTTTCGTGGTTGCTCGTCTATCACAAAGAATATCTGATTAAGCTCAACAAGTTAAAGATTCCTTTTATCATGTCTTACTCGCTAGCTGTGACCTTTCCAAAGCTTGTTATTCTTTTTATGTATTTGCGAATCTTTGTCGAGAAAAGAGATCGTTACATCACCTTTATAATCATAGGAATTGTCTCAAGCTCTTGTCTTGTGGTTGTTGTGCTTTCAATTGTACAATGCCAACCTATTGCATATTTGTGGAATCCAAAGGGTTATCCAGGAGGTCGGTGTATTGATTTGAAAGCCTTCTCGCGCTGGGGAAGCTTCCCAAATCTTATAACTGACTTTGTCATGTTGTTTGTACCGTTACCATGTATATTGAAACTCAAGCTCTCGAAGAAAGACAAAATTGGGTTGATGTTAACATTCCTTACTGGAAGTGTGTGAGTTAAACAAAGTCCCTTCGAGATTAGGCTAATTGTCCTAGGGGAATGGTTACATCTGCTATACGGTTTTCAATCTTCTTTTCTACAAATGATCTTGCAGATCCAAGTTTCGCATCAATCAAATTTGGCTCCATTGGAATTGCCGAAGCCGGCGTATATATTATCGCTGCTTGTCTTCCTACATATCGAAAACTGTTTCAATCTGTCCTGGCTCGATATGGACTATCAGGTGTAGCCGGCTCTCGAAATAGGCCCAGAGATACAGAATTAGTCTCAATTAGTGGAACAGGAACAAAGAAGGGTCAAGTTTTCAATGGCAGATCTACCAATGGATTTCATCGTCTAGTTAAAGGCGAGGAGAATACTCTCTTTAGTCCAGACCAAGGCAATGAATCTTTTCAGTATGAAGCCAGCAGCACTCCTGACCCGGAGTTTGGGAGCCAAATTCGAGTTCGACGAGATTTCGAGGTTTCCTCAGCAAAGTTTAGATCTGTTTGATAATATATGGGTCGCGAAGTGATCATTTGGTTGAGGGACATGAATATTCAACGATTTATTTAGGCTTCGGGGTATGGGTGTAGGGTAAAGCGATCAGATCAACCCTACAATTCCATAGCGGCTAGCGCAACAGGCCACACCACACTTATTACATCATAAGGGGCTATTCCATCTGATTCTCTCAAGAGACGTCATATTTGCATCTCGTCTTTTTTTGTTCCCGACTAGGGATAGATCTGATAATTATGTTGTACTGTACCTGGTCAGGACTTCTGCGCAGCATGCATGGTGTGCGTTTAGTTTCCTGGGGGAATCATGATATGCTTAACGTGCAAGTTCGAATCATATTGGCGGTACCATCGAGAATACGAGGCAGTATCTTTGGTCTCATTCAATTCAGTTCATGCATATATCTAAGCATGTTATCTTTTAGACAACACCTAGTGTCTGAGTTTATCTGCTCATCTATCAATGAAATAATGGCACAAGACTTACAATCTTTGAATATTTATATAGAGAAACATATATATGAAGATTCATAGCATTCATGAACGAACAAATCTGGACACATGGTATGCCCAACTATCAAATCAGGTTTCATAATTGAAAGATCCATGTAAACGTTGTGGAAAATAAATTGCAGAAGCCAAGCCTGCAATCCGTGCCTGGTGCTTATCATGATAGTATTCCAATACCGTGGTTTCCATACTTGGTGACAACTCCGTGCGGCTAAGCTGAAGCATAGGAACACGTTGTTACTTTTTTCTATGACCGGAATTCCTCGAAGGCTTGCGGATCAAAGCATGTAAGCGAAGGATCCTAATGCTCGACAAAGTGGGGTTGGAAATCCTGCGAAGCAACAGGCTAATATTGATTACCTATGGCGTTCTTATCTTACACGGTTGAGGAAAACGAGATGAGTATAATTTGTAGAAAATGAGGCTTACTTACGTACACTTTGGTATAAGGATCGGTTTGACCGAAATGAATAGACGGCCAGGGCCTCTGTTTGACTATTTATGTCAACTCTTCATTCAAGCATCAAGAGGTGCGGCAGTTACTGAGTTACAGGTATTCAACCAATTGTAAATTTTAGGAATAAAATAGCTAGAGGTTCATGCTACAGAATAAAGAGAAGAATTACTATTCTAATACTAGGCTACTGTGCTACCCCTGTCAACAACACCCTATGCAACCACATCATAACCCCGTTCCGAAATAAGTATTGTCAGGACTCAGCAGCATGTCAAGCCAGCAGTATTCAGATTACTAACCTATATATAACCCGCCTGGTCCCTTCTTGCTACTATCAGGCTTCTCCAATCCTAGATTGATACAACTTCATTCAGATTGCCAATCATGGGGACTTTCCCCACCATTAAACTTCTGGCCTCCTTTATGATCTCCGTCACCTCTGTTTCCTGCGTCTTATATAGTGCTCCAAAAGGGCCAATCACCCGCGATGTTGCCATCATCGGCGGAGGGTCTGCCGGTACTCATGCTGCTATCACGCTCAGCGACATGGGGCTCAGTGTTATCGTAGTGGAGAAAGCATCAGATCTTGGTGGGCCAGACGTAACTTATGTTGATCCAGTTACAAATACTCCTGTGAATTACGCAGTACAGGTACTGTGGAACGATATTGCTGAAGCCGCCACCTACTTGGATCGTCTCGGTGTTTCATATACCAATCAAAGCAGCCCGGCGACATCCAACAAGACTGTGTACATGGACTTCAGTTCAGGTGCGGTTGTGAACAGTGTCCCACCAGCCGATTTGTCTCCACTTATTCAACAGGTGTTGAAATATCCTGGGCTTGTTCATGCCAAGCAGTGGAGTGATGATGTACCTCAAGATCTCACTCTACCATTCCGCAAACTTGTAGAGAAGTACAGGCTCGAAGATAGCGTATTCTTAGTCAACAACCTGTACGGCGCCGAAACGTTGAATTCGACATCGTTGGATGTTCTTAGTGCCATCACTCCGGACGTACTACCCACGTCAACTATCCGTCCTGCATCAGGATCAAATCACGAAATCTACGACAAGGCCCTCCAAATTCTCGGCGAGGAAAATGTACTCCTTAACTCAGTCGTTCATGCGACTCGTCAAAGCGCAAATGGGACTACGTTCTTGATGGTGGAGACAGCACACGAGAGTCAGATAATTCAAGCCTCTCACTTGGTCATTACTATTCCCCCGCTTCCGAGCAACATGAACACACTCTCTCCAGACGGCAAGGAATCAGCTGTTTTCGCCAAATTCACAGGTCAATATATCTATATTGGACTAGTCCGAATATTTGGGCTCCCGGTTGGGCAGAACTACAACAATGCTCAGGCGAATAGCTCGTACCATCTTCCTCCCTCCTATGGACTCTTTAGTTTGAGCACGACGGTGGTGCCAGGACTCTTTGACTTTTTCTACCTGAGCAAAATCAGCACCACTGAGGAAAAGGTCAAGGCAGAAGTTCTGGCTAATATCAAGAATGTGATTGAGGCAGTGACGGGCAAGGTTTCTCAAGATCCAAGGTTTGTAGAGTTTAGACAGATTGGATGGAGATCTACTATGAGCGGTGGAGCCATCGAAGATGGCGCGTGGAGACAGATGTATGCCCTTCAGGGCTACAGGAATCGCTGGTATAGTGGTCTTGCGTTTCTTCCCTCATCACCGCAAATCTGGAACTATACGAAGTCAGTGATTGCGCCCAAAATCAGAGGTTTAATATAAGTGGTCGGTTCATTTCGATGATTTAATCTCGGTGTTTCTTAAGATAAACAATTAGATTATATAGATGAATAGCAATATATAGGAATATTAAACACTTGCTATAGTATCTTGCTAGAAAGTAGCGGGTTTTCAATTAGAAACATCTTACCTTATCTTCTCTAGTTAAGAGTTTAATAACAAATTATACGGTTTTAATAGAATATAATTATTATCTACTTGAGCGAAAGCCTTATTACGGTCCCCTTATATATTAGACTGCTAAATATAGTACCTTAGAGGTAAAAGGTAAGTTTTTTATATATTAAAGAAAAATTATATAACTATTATATAACTATATCTAAATAGTTTATAAATAAAAAACCATTTTGCTAATACTTAGGTTCACGTAGGAGGTAGAGGATATATTATTTGGGTTAAACAGCCCCTAGGGCACTTATAAGGCTATTTGTACCTTAACGAGTAGAGCCTAGGCTGCTAAGCGCTTAATTAAGGCCTATCTTACTATCTAAAACTAGTAGCTAGCTTAGGGATAGTAGAAAGTTAATAAGAAACTACTCTTTGTAAGCTTATAACAATAATTAGTAGATTTATTATTATTATAGATAAGTAATCGAATAGATTAAACGATATATATAAGCTTACTTAGTTACCCTCGATATATAAAACATATCCTTTACTAATACTTAGGTTTACATAGGAGGTAAAGGATATATTATTTAGGTTAAATAGCCCCTAGGGTACTTATAAGGCTATTTACACCTTAATAAGTAGAGCCTAGGCTACTAGACAATGTGACGACACGCACAGCTGATGGACCGCACACGAATGCACGACTACGCCAGGTGTAAGTTTGGCACTGTGGAACTGTCTATTCGAAGATTCTAAGCTGAAGAGAAGAGGAGAGCTCGAGGGAGCTCGAGTCTACATACATGGTGTGGGTCGCTAAACGGCGCTAAGCGGCGCCACGTGATACAAGTGGCACGTGATGGTCAGAACCGTCACAGACAAAGGCTATACCTAAATAATATATATAATTTATATATAAAGATTAGATTATAGCTTATAGTAGTAGAACTTAAAATTATATTAAAAGTTTTATATTAAGAGTTTAAATTTATAGAACTTAATTAAATTATAGAAAGAGTTTATATTAATAATTATATTTGTTTTATTTACTTATATTTATATTTAAAGATTAAATTAAGTTATTATATCCTAGGTAAGTATCTAAAGTCTATCTTCTAAGACGTTATATTTACTTATATAGTATCCTATTCCTATTTACTTACGTTATAGCTCCTCGATAATAACTATAACTACTAAATTTTATCTAATTCGAATATCCTAGTACTTTTAGCCTCCTTCTTAATTCGTTTACTATCGTAGGTTTTATAAAAGGCGTATTTAAGCTACGACTTAATCTTTAGAATAGTAGTATATTATAGTTTTATTTATTAAGTACGAAAAGTTGTCTTAAGGCTTTTACTACGTAAGTTAAGTCCTTCTCCGCTACTACTATAATATCTATACTACTATTCGAATAGTTCGTTTTGCTCGTCTTTAGCCTAATTAATATAAAGGAATCGTCTTCTATGAAAGTAACGTTAGATCTTATTACTTTCTCCCTTTTAAACTTCTCCTTGTCTTTATACTCCTCCGCTATATTGTAACGGTTCTGACCATCACGTGCCACTTGTATCACGTGGCGCCGCTTAGCGCCGTTTAGCGACCCACACCATGTATGTAGACTCGAGCTCCCTCGAGCTCTCCTCTTCTCTTTAGCTTAGAATCTTCGAATAAGACAGTTCTACGATTCTATAACCTACACCTTAGACGCCCACGGGCAACATATCGTACGTGTCGTTATATATATACGTAAGCTCTCCTAAGCGAAAAAAATCCTTTATATACTAGTTTTAAGAATACTATAAAATTAAAGTTATTTCGTATTATATCTCTACTACTCTTTTTAGCCTCCTTGTCCTACTATTTTACTATAATCTCCTTAAGGATATTATAGGTTATTAATTCTACCTAGCGTTTCTTATCTTTAATATTTATTTACTTTACTTCTATTACTATATACTTTACTATCTTATTATTAAATACCTTTCGATCTAGTATCTTATTAACATAAACCGAGCGAATATATAAGATCTATTATTATAAACTATCGCCTTTTAATTTACCTTTAAACCTTCCTAATCCTCCTATTACTCTTAGCGCTAAATAGTTTATAAGTAGAATTAGTTACACTAGGTATAGCTAAACTCTATTATTTTTATAGAAGAACTCGTACGCTCTTTAGCCTAATACGTATACTTTTCGAGTCCCTAGCGCTAATCTATACTATATATATTTTACTACGAATTTTAAGAGTAGTTGTATAAACGTGTAGAGTGAACCACTGCTTACTGTAATGAATACTAAGTTAAACCGAACACTGCTATAAAGAGCGAACAACTAAGTAAGGAGAGAAGAGAGTTCCAGAGGAACAAGAGCTTATATACATAATGCCAGCGGCACGCACGTGCCGTGCTACACGTGATCTGACCCTAGTTCCTCTAATCACGTAATCTGACCCTAGTTCCTCCAACTCCGTGACAAGTTATAAGATTATTTTACTTTATACTATAGGAGGTTCTACGTAATTATACTTAGTAACTAAGGGTATAAGTTAGTAATTAAAACTCTATTAAATCTTAAAAGTACGTTAGCTAATATACTATAATCTTAATATTATACTTTACTATAATAAGAAGTATTCGACGTAAAGACGTATTTACTAGGCTTTTTAATAATTGTTTATTAAAACCTACGAATACTATAATATTATCTATATAAATATAAACTCTTTTAGTTAACTAGGATAGAGTCTACCGCTCGAATACTTCTTTAATTACTTCTATCTCTATAACGTTTATATTAAATACGTTATCGCTACCTTCTTAATTTATTAACTTTATAAATGCTATATATTATTAGATCTCTAAGGTTCGATCTCTAAGGTTCGATCTCTCTAATTTATTTATCTATTTAGATAAAGAACTTTTATCCCTTAAATTAAAGTATTTATAAATAATTAAACTTCTACCCTATCTTTTATAAAGAAAGTAATACTATTAAAGTTTTAAACCGCGTTATACTACTACTTAATATCCTAACAAGCCTCGATTAGTATTCGATTAGCCTAGTACTTTATTACTACTAGTAAAAACGAAGTAACGTAGCTCTAAAGGTTCCTACAAAATATCTAGCTAAGCTAAATTACTAGAGTATAAAAGGTAAGAAACCCTACTAACTTTCTCGCGTTTTATAGCAAAAGTAAGTTTCCTCTTAGTACGTTCGTAGTTAAACGTAGCGCTTTTACTACTTTGTCTTATAGGATACTTAGCGTAAATTCTATCGTATCTATTACGTATCCTAGGACCTTGACTCGAGTTCTTTTTACGTTCTTTTACTTCTTTTAAGATATTCCGAGAACTATTATAAATCTATTGTAATCGTCTTCAAACTCGAGTATTTGTTCTTATAATAAACCTAGTTAAAGGATTACCGCAAAGTCGTCTAAATAGTGGATCATACAAACAGCCCCTGGGGCACTTGTGAGGCTATTTGCACCTCAACAAGTGGAGCCCAGGCTGCCAAGCGCTTAATTAAGGCCTATCTTACTATCTAAAACTGGTGGCTAGCTTGGGGATGGTGGAGGGTTAATAAGAAACTGCTCTTTGCGAGCTTGTAACAATAATCAGTGGATTTGTTGTTATTGTGGACTAGTAATCGAATGGATCAAACGATATATGCAAGCTTGCTTAGTCACCCTCGATACGCAAAACATATCCTTTAATTAATAATAATTTAATATCCCTTAGACGTATTATATGTACGTTTCGATTTTTAAGTTTACAAGTCTCTCTTTAAGCGGTTAAAATTATACCTAGGCGCGCTATAGGGGTTAGTTTAACTTACTTTATACTACTTAAGTAGTACTATTATTAAGTACTAAAACTAAAGATAAATACCTTAAACTTAAAAATTAAAAACTACTATAGATTCTGAACTATTTACTATTTCAATAGTTTTATATTAGTTTAAAATCTAAAATAACTTTTATAATAAATAGTTATTAATTAAAATACTAAAGAAATAATTAATACTTAATTTTATACGAAATCTATACTTATAAATATAATTTTAAATATAATTACTAAATATAATTTAAGGCTAAATAGTAATCGTAGTACTTATATAAGTCTTATAAGTGGATTCGAGGAACGAGGAATAAATTACTATTAAAATAAGAGAATTATACTAGATTAACTTAATAGAGCCTCTATATTTTCTAATAGAATCTAAAAATATACTAAAACTTTTCTTAAACCTCCTCTTTTCTTCGCCTTTAATACTCTATCGACAAGTGGTAAAAACAGCTAGAAAGCTACAACTTAGGTATACTATACTTAAAGACGTTCGTAGGGTCGAAGCGTTTCTTAAGCGAAATCAACTGATCGTACTTTTCCCCGTACATCACCCTAGGGTCAGAGAGAGATGGATCAGTGAGGGCTGGATACGTTTTGGGAAAATTGTCAGGAAGGGCCAGGAATTCATCTCTTGTGGCCGTAGCCCAGTCGTTGCCATGTTGGGCCGAAGCCGAGTCGTTCCCTATCCCGAGAATCTCCAGCATCACATGTGCCTCACGGTTAGGGAAGACAGAAGCGGTGTGTGGGCCGAATGGTTGGTTCTGTTGTCGAAGCAGGTGAATGCCCACGCTCGCGGCCACATCGGCAGGGGCCTTGGTGGCAGTATTAACAAGTGCAGCGATACCGTGGTCCGACACGGTAGATAGCGATGCCGCCTGCTTTCCCCCCAGGCCGAGGGCGGGAAGAACCAGCAGAAAAGCGACGAGGTAGTCCAGCAGGCTTTGGCTCTTTACGGTGTTGGCGACGGGGGTACCCAGGGTGAGGGTGCGGTTCAGCCAGAGGGCCGACTCGTTGCTGGGCTCGCCATTCCAGGCAAAGTTGGCGACAAGAGATGTGTTCCGCCCCGGGACGTGTGCGACGGTGGGCTGCACCCAGAGCTCCTGGGGCAAGGGGCCGAATTTCTGTTCCCAGGAGTAGTACCCGTGGATGAATTGGGTCAAGGTGTTTGTGATGTTGGACGACTCGAAGACTACTGAACCAGCGTGCAGCTGTGTAACTCGTGTCAATTCGCTTCCAAAGTGCACGGGTATTGACACTTACGTTGTGGGAGGAATACACCTTGCTCACGAGCTCGACGACAATGCCAAAATTGCCGCCACCTCCTCTCATACCCGCTAACATATCGGGTGTAGCGACGACGAGGGCACCTTTGGCATTCACAACCGTGGCGCCCACGATTTGGTCGACCCCCAAACCGTAGCTCGCAGTCAGTGGTCCGTATCCCCCGACGAGGGACCATCCATTAATACCAACATGGGCGCAGCCGCCCGTGGGGATATGCAAGTTGTGCGGCTTGAGCTCCTGGAGAACGTGTAACGCCGTAGAGCCTCCCCCAATATGCACCGTATTGCAGTCAGGCGAGGGGGTCACGGTGTTGAGATCACGCAAATCAATGCTCACAGCATTGGCAGCAGTGAATCGGCCATGGAGATCGTGGCCTCCGCCGCGAACAACAACGTCGACCTTGTTCTTTACACACGCCTTGACGATACCGCTAACATCTTTGCTATTGCGAGGGCGGACAATGATCAAGGGTATGGCCGTGTCATTGCCGATATAAGCCGAGTGCCAGTTGCTGAAGTCGGTGGAGTTTGGAAGAGCATATGGCATGCCCGATGCGGCAATCCAGCCTTGAACTACACTTGCCATTTTGTACGACCAATTTTGGCGGCGAGTACCAGTAGATGGTTTTAGTATGACTTAAACTGGTAGAAAAAGTGGATCGAACTTTGAAAGAGAATCATAGAGCAGTTAAAACTTGCGCTTCCTTATATGGTTGAAAAGTCGCGAATCACGGAGTTTATTTACGGCTCAGCTAGGTAGGGGTTAGGTCAGGAAGGGAAATCCTCTGTGTGGTCAGGCAGAGTAAGCAAGTAAATTGAGTAATCGTGTTTTATATAACCAGAGACAGGGTTGTTCGTCCATACCTCGCTTAACCTACAGCCCCTGAGGCCCATACTATCTGTTCCTTGTTGCGCTTCCGCCATCGTTGAATCACATCAAAGCAGAAGTAGATGCGCATGGTAGTTCTGAAAAGAGCGAACTTTATCTTTAGTGTATCTATACTTGAGTAAATGATTCCTTGAAAAGCAAAGCATTGCGCGGAAATACAACCCTAAATTGAGCAGACCCAGTATTGATAACCTTTATTAGCAAAGTTCCTAGGACATTATGGAGTGAGAAAAGAGACAGCGGACCACGGTCAAGGTGAAGAACGAACTTGGAAGGCACCGGAACACTGCCGAGAGATCAGTAGCAGCCGTATTTCCTACATTCGAAAGGGCTGGAAGATTGATCAACATAACGGACCTAGAACATTTGAGATTGTTGATGAGTTATCCTAAATGGTTATATTATAATATGCTAGGGAAGTAGTTTTAAAACGTAGCCTCCCAATCAGCGCCAACGATGATTTGATATCCAATCCCAACTTACTTTTCAATTGTGGTGCTGGCATGAAGTGTGTAAAGCAACCTAGAGGAATGCGTAGCCAAGGCTGTTCCAGAATCTAGACGGAAATCTCGTGGCGTACAATACTCATGAACACCCCAGGCTACAAGACGAGATGAGCAGGGCTATTTGACTCACAAGCAATGAAGGGTTCCATGGTATTGGTGGCTTGGGAATACAGAATCACATGTTGGAAGTTTAAGAAATAAGAATTGGTAGATGAAAAGGTGAAGCGACCACGGCATTAGAAAACTTTTGTTGATGAGGGGTGGGATGAGCATTCCCAAGTACGATTTACGCGAGCGCCTTGATCATACAATTGCGTATAGTTTTATCAGCTCAAGGGAATGACAAGCAGCTGCAGCCAATAAGAATGATAGAGGGGAAATAATGACCCCAACAGAAAAGGGAAAACGATGTCGTGATCTCCGATCACCAATATTGACTTATGTCTATCTTTAAAAAGCTCCCTTAGATAATCTGTGTTCTGTCCATGCAGTCTTCATCTTTTATGTCACTTGTTTTCCAAATGTATACGATGTCAGTCATTACCACTAATGTAACCGTGTTCAGCATTGACATTGACGTATTAAAAGCTAGTGGTAGACGTCTTTTGCGATTCTTTTTCTTTTTTTGACGCCCCAGGGAAGCATATGCTGTTAGTAAATTCACCCCTGAATCTTCATTTTTAAGCTTGAGTTTACTATCTCCTTGATAGCTTCAGCAACCTTTCTGACGTCTTCACTCTTGACAGGCAACCGGTGATCGCCGTCCCACTCTATCAATCGAGCATGTTCTGGGATAGTGTAAGATGCCAGCAGATCGCGGTGAGCTTTCAGGCCTTCATCTCTCATCCCGTGGATGTGCAGCGTGGGGGTCTGTAGCCTATCGCTGAAGTCACTGTCGTTGAAGTTATTGTCGTATACCGATTTGTTGGAATGGTAGGGCAGCTGCGTAAAGGTTGTGTAACCTTTGCGCTGGCGGCTGAGACTGCTGAGAGTAAATGGCTGACCCCCTCCTGCCATGATTATGCCAAAGCGCCAATGTATGCCAGCGTAGCCCCTCACCATCCGATTTTCTCTCGCGCGCAGGCTGTTCTCCAAAAGAATACTGAAAGCCATCTTCGCGCCTTGGCTGAATCCCAGAAGACCAATCCATTCTCCAGTGCCTTCATCGTCGGCCATGGCGTTCATGAGAGCAATCTCAACCTCATTGGTAGCCGACTCGTTTTCCAGCGGGGGTTGCTCTTCAAGCCAGCGAGCCCATCGGTAGCAAGGGCTCATATGAGGGAAGGCGGCCTCCAAAGCAGAGTGCTTTTCGCTGATCCACGGGCCATCAACGAAAACGCACCGAACGTCATCCTGGAGTTGCTTAGCAAGATATCTCATTTGCGAACATAAAATTTGGGCGGAAGCACCGCCACCGTGAATGCATAGTATCCGAGGCTGGTCACGTGTGTGTTGCTGCAACTTTTCCATTGCCGAAGTCTCAAGAACAGGAGAATTTGATGGGTATGACCTGCCATCGAGGTGAGAAAGAAATAACCCGTGAGATATATTGATGGCACGACCATGAATAAATGGTCCAATAGCTTTGATCCGGCTTAGCTGCCAGCTCGATTTCGACACCTTCTCGACCGGAGTAATAGAAAGAAGCTTGTAACTACTTGGATACATAGTGATACGCATGGCGAAGCGCACCAGGGAAGGTGTGTTTTATGTCCGGGTAGTTGCAGTATATAACTATCATTATCGACTACGCTGGGAGCTTCTCTGCCCTGAATTTACATTTTTTATGTATCTTGCCTCATACTATGCGTTTTGACAACATCTGGCAAACGGTTCTGGCCTTTGGGGCTAAGCCCGTAACGCTTAATATTACCCAAATATTCGGCCCGGGCCTGTCTGAAGGTGCCTCCATCTATCAGAACGACACCAATTTCACCACTGAGGTTTCCCAACGATGGTCCATCCATCGTGCACCATCATTCATTGGTGCAATCAAACCGGCGACCGTTGCGGATATCCAGAGCATTGTAAATAAATGGTTTACTCCAGATATATCTATCCACAAGTAAACTAAACACCTACTTATCTTGTTCCTGTAGATCAAAATCGCCGCAGAGCATAAGGTTCCCTTCCTTGCCACTGGAGGCGGTCACGGAATTTCCACCACTCTCTCATCTGTTCGCGACGGTGTACAGGTTGATCTGGGCAACTTTAACAACGTTGAATTTGACGCGGCAACCGGCCTGCTCACAGTGGGAGGATCGGTAAAGTTTTCTCAGGTTATCGACGTGGTATATAAGGCTGGGTATCAATTTCGTACGTGTACAGAACCGTTCCCTGCCATTTTTATATGAAACAAGAAAGGCTAGGAGTGTTATTAACTTCTCCGTCTCTAGCTATTGGCACCGCTCCATGCGTTGGTATAATAGGCGCAGCCCTTGGCGGTGGTGTCAGTGCTAACCAAGGTCGCTTCGGTCTGCTTTCTGATATGTTAGAGTCAGTAGAGTTAGTGACCGCAAAATACAGCGTCGTCCATGCCTCCCGCGCAGAAAACTCTGACTTGTTCTGGGCTTTACGTGGTGCTGGTGCCAACTATGGCGTTGTAACCTCTGCAAATTTCAAAGTCCCCAAAGCACTTAATGGCGGTGATGTAGTCAATGCCAACTATCTCTTTTCTGCAAGTCAAATACCTTCCATTTATAACACCCTCGAATCTCTCGATTCAAACTTCGCACAGGATCTGGCCCTCAACATTTTTACTGGCTGGAACGCCGAAGCAGGAGACGTAGGTTCACCCCTTTACATAAACATGCCAGGACTCGAAGCTGAAAGATAAAAATTTACAGGTGATCATAATCTTGAACCTCAATTACTATGGTCAACAATACAAAGTTGAGAAGTACTTGACCATTTTCCAAAACCTTGCGCCTCTAAAGTTCGAGGTACTGAACGTTCCCTGGACCCGCGTATTTGAGACTTCATACTTCGGCGCCGATGACAAGAAGGCTTGTGGACGGCGTCAGCACATCAACATGTACAGCATTGCAGCCCGGAAGACGGATGCTCTGGCGCTGTCGGCTTTCGTCAGAGATATGGCCAAGTTCTCACAAAACAACGAAAAGATCACTACCTCTTTTATTGTCCACAGATTCGCAACTCAGGCTGTAATGCAGCTTCCAGATGAAGAATCCGCGTATCCTTATCGGGACGTTAAAATGCACCTGTAAGTTGTCGAAAAGGGCCGAAATTATAGAGTGGCAGCTAACCAAGATTTACGCATAGCCAACTTGAGACAGAGTATGATGATACGGGCCGGGATCAGAATGTAGACACGTTTTTGCAATCTGCGAGAGAAAAATTGAACAAGGGTGCTGGCTATAACGGCGAGCAGACTGTTTATGTCAACTTTGCCCACGGGGATGAAGGCCCAGCAGCCTGGTATGGAAGGCGGAAACTCGCAAAGCTTGGGCGTATCAAGAGCGAATGGGATCCCAACGGCCTATTTAGCTTCTACAATCCTGTGCCTGCTAGTAATCATAACTAGGTATACATCTAGGAGGTAAACTCAATTTACAGTACAGTTCAAGACCTTTCAGAGTGCGAAAAGTTATTTTCAACAGGACATAAAAATAGGAGCTGAAAATGAAAAGTTACAAGTGTGTAGTTAATATTAAAACTGTTTAAAACTTGTTGTGTAAACATTCTGGGCGTTTTTAGTCTTATATCTAATCTAAGTATAAGCGTGTAATACTTCAATAAATTAAGCGAGAACTATAGTAGGGGGACACGCCAAGATCCGCTGAGAAACTCCGGGGCCGTACCGTGCCGTATTACTAGATGTAATATACGATAACAATTGTACGAGCTATACAGCCCCCCGTCAAGACGGTTCATTAGTTACGATAGAATTCAAAAAGATCTTTATTACTCCGGAATTAAGGAGTTATTATCCCTTCCAGAGTATCGAGACACAAAAAAACGTGCACTCAAAGTGGAGTAAAAGTGGAGTAGAATATCCACTTTTACAACATCTTCCCCGTAGAACACAGGTTATTTGGCCAACCAGGCAACGGTTCCAAGCATTTGAGCCTCAATACGACCCAGTTATCGTATCCATTTCTATCCACTTTGAGTGCACGTTTTTTTTGTGTCTTGATACTCTGGAAGGGATAAAGAAAGAATAAGTATCTCCGGATCATTTCGCTAATAAGAACCTGGACATCGGTGTATATTACTCGGTATTTGAGAATTCGTTGGGTAAGGCCTATCTCGTGATTTTGCGTAATAATAAGTCTATCTATCTATCCGATGCTACTTTTCGTCCTGTTTATAAGCTAGATATATTACGCACACGAATACTATACACTAGGTATGGTAATCTTTACTACATTACCACCTAATAATTGTTTTTCATTTAACTACATTGGGTGCCTGTTATTTCAGAATTAATACTTTGATTTGGAATTTTTTCTCCCTTGTCCTATCGCACTTCAAACTACCCATTGCGTGCTAGTGAGGCTGGTCTCAGGAGAAATACACAATGACAAACGAGAGAACCTCACTATTGGGTTCAACACCTGATAATACAATCACCAAGGTTGATTGGGACGGAAAAGAAGATCCAGCGAACCCTTTAAACTGGTCTAAATCTCGCAAATGGGGTCATGTGGCAACAGTTTCGTTTCTAACATTTCTGGTGTAAGTCAATTAAAATTCTCGTCGCTGTCGTTGTTACTAACTTGATGAATTGCAGCCCTTTAGGAGCGACTATGTTTGCACCGGCCCTGTTATCTGTAGCAAAGGATCTTGGAAACAAGAATGAGACCCTCACGTCGCTCACGCTTACTATTTACATATTGGGCTGGACCCTTGGACCCCTCGCTGCCGCACCACTTTCTGAAATTTACGGTCGTTGGACTACCTACACATACAGTAATATTCTCTACACCATATTCACGATCGCTTGTGCTCTATCACCCAACGTCGCTTGGCTCCTTGTTTTTAGATTCTTGGCTGGTGCGGTTGGTTCAACACCGCTGGCTATTGGAGGCGGAACTATCTCTGATCTGATTCCCGTGCAGGAAAGAGGTTTCGCGTTATCTCTGTACATGTTTGGACCCATACTAGGACCTACTGTTGGGCCTGTGGTTGGTGGATTCCTGACCCAAAGTTTATCATGGAGATGGATATTTTGGGTTTTGACACTCCTTGTAAGTGTTCAACATCTTTCCCCCTCAAGCCGTACTAATAGTTCCTTTAGTACGCAAGCGTAACTGCGGTGCAAATTTTATATACCAGGGAAACATTCCCAGCTACCATCCTAGGGTGTAAGGCGAAGAAATTGCGAGAGAGTACAGGATGCCCAACTTTATGTTCTATCCTTGATGATGGGCTCCCCCGAACCCAGATTTTCCGACGTGCCATCATTCGTCCAGCTAAGATGACTTTTCTTTCCCCTATCAATTTAATCATCTCGCTTGTGTCGGCATACTTCAACGGCGCCCTTTTTCTTCTCCTTGCGACCTTTCCGACTATCTTTATGGTCGAGTACGGATTTAGTCCTAGCCAGGTTGGAATTGCCTTTATCGGATTCGGGCTGGGAAATGTTGTCGGCCTGACCTGTTTTACTCTGACTAGTGATCGTCTGATTCGGTCGCGTCTCAGGAAAGGTACCCTCAAGCCTGAGGATCGACTCGTTCCTGTGTTGGCTGCCTGTCCCCTGTTGGGTACTGGCTTTTTGTGGTATGGTTGGAGTGCCCAGCTGCACATGCACTGGATTGTGCCAATAATAGGCTCCGCTTTTATTGGTATGGGCAATGTTCTCTTCTTTTCCGCAATCATAGGATACCTAATTGATGCTTTTACTATCCATGCCGCCTCAGCTATTGCAGCAAATATTGTCATCAGATCCATTGGTGGTGCATTGCTGCCCTTGGTTGGAAAGTCATTGTATAGCTCTTTGCTTTGGGGTTGGGGCAGCACAGTTTTGGGGCTGGTGGGCTTGTTTATGGCACCGATTATGACTTTGCTGTACGTTTATGGTGGAACTATTCGAAAGAAGTATGCGACAATAATATTATGATTTGATCAGTTAGCAATCTTCCTATCAAGATTTTCATTATGACACCACGCTGTATGGCAAGAAGCTTGTAAGAATACAAATCAGAATAGATAAATTGTATGTATATATCTTATCTACTGCTCAAGTTTACGCTTTTATAGAAAGCATGATGTTTTCAAGAACGCCTAATATCACTATTTTTCTCTTGTTTTCATTCCGACGAGGTGGTTTTAGAGTGTAAAAGCTTGCTTCTATATGAATTTTTCATTGCAAAAGCATTAAAAGATGTAGTATACAGTGGTATTTCCAGCAAATTGCGAACTTTGAAAGCATTTCGAAGCCTGAAACCTACATCCGAAGTTCTTGACGTCTGACTGGCAATTGTGATGCATTTTTCGGGACTTTCTTTGACAGAACACCGAGTGGTTTGAATATCTTCCAGGAATTGCTCAGCAAGGTCAACGGGAAGTACTTGACGCAAGACATATTGGTTTCTATCAAACAGCGGGATATGGAAATGAATACAGTGTACTATGGCACCAATAAATAGCTATCTGGGTCCTGGGAGATTGATGGATTGACAGATGGAATCCTAAAGCATTAGTTCGTTATCAATCAGCTCGCTTGAGTCAACCACAATCATTAAATGTCACTTGTTCCAAACTGTTCGTAGAACCGCCTGAACTGTGCCAGAGCTTCTTAGATAGTACTACGACTTAGTCACAGGAGATATAGGCCAAGATGATAGCAAAGTTAAACACACCACTTGTAAAAGTAGCAGTTCATTATATCTTTGTATGAAATCTTAAGTATCATCTTCAAAACTCATCTTAGTGGCATAAGATCTTGTCCAACCGTCTAAAGACATGACTGTCACCAAATTATATCCTACGGAATCTCTCACTAACTCTCAAATCCAATGCACGTTGAAGAACCAAGGAAACTTAATATTAGGCGTAGGGTTACGGCCAGTTTACAAATCGCCCAACCTTGTTTTATGCGTTATTTTCCGTCGGCTGCAAAATTATTATATTATCATATGACAACGTGAACTGTTCAAACACTTCCAAATTCCCGTGATATGCAACATACTTCTCGATCATCTTTATAATACATATTGTGGTTCTCGAAAAGAACACATGTCACGAAAATCATCCCAGAACAAAATCACATGGCGTCTCTCTTCGTATGTGCAAGTCCAACTCTGGGCGACTGTAACTACCCGTCCGCCATTAGAATTTTTTTCTAAAACGATAACTACCTATCCGCTATTAGAATTTATTTATTTATTTATTTATTTCTATTTAACGTCCGGCGGATACTAACACCTAAAGGCTAGCTCCTAGGTAATTCCTAGACAGGACAAAGGACGCTAGGGGGGAAAATCCCCCCTAGGCTACAGGGGTCGCAAATAGGAAAGCCTATCTACTAGTGACAGTTTAAAGAGAGACCCCACTTCCGGGAAAACTCCTATATATAGTTACAAGAGAGAGCAGTAATAGACAAAGGAAATGAAGATATAGAAAAGA